>APFE031609533.1:28669-41125 GCA_000404065.3 Pinus taeda
AGTGGGCAGAAGAAAGAGATAAGCGTGTTAAAGGGCAAGCAGGTTTTAGACCTAAACATTCCACAGTTGATCATTGTATAACTTTAAGACACATCATTGAAAAAGTTTGGGAGAAAAAGGAAGAAGTCTTTTGTTGCTTTGTTGATTTCATAAAAGCGTTGGACTCGGTTCCTAGGGATAAGCTTTGGCATAGAATGGAGGAACTTGGGGTTCCTAAACATTTGAGAGCAGTTGTGCATAGGTTGTATGAAGAGGTTAAAGTCAAAATTAGAACTTCAACATGCATTTCTGAAAGTTTTAGAAGTGATGTCGGGGTCAAGCAAGGTTGCCCACTGTCCCCTACCCTTTTTGGTTTATATATCGACAAGCTTAAGGAGTGGTTAAATTCGCAAGGGGGTGATGGTATCTATTTGGGCAAGTTTGTTATAAGGCTTCTTTTGTATGCAGATGACCTTATTCTGATTGCTAAATACTTACTATCCCTTGAGCATTTTTGTAGAAGTGTGGGGATGCAAGTCAATATCAGCCAAACGAAAGTAGTGGATTTCTCTAAGAAAAGAAAACATAACTAGCATAAGTTCTACTTTGAAGGAAACATTCTGGAAGAAGTTGCGGATTATAAATACCTCGGAATTGACTTCAACAAAAATCTAAGCTGGAATGGTTATAGAAAGAAAAGAACTTTGGGGGGTTGGAAAGCATTTTATTCTTTTACAAATAGGTGTAGAGAGGCAAAGTTATGGGATTGGAAAACCACTCAAACTCTTTTTGGGCTTCTAGTGATTCCGGTGATTCTCTATGGTTGTGAACTATGGGCCAGCAGTACATCCGACATGCAGTGGAGACAAATTGAGAAAATTCAGAAGTGTTTGATTACAAACAAATTTAAGATTAAAAGTGCAGTTCCTTATGTTATCTTGTTAAGTGAAACAGGGACTGCTCCTATTGAAGCAATTGATATGGTGCGAGTCATTAGGTATTTAAAAAAAATTGAGAAAATGGAAGAGGGTAGATGACCTAAGGTTGTCTTTAAGGATAGATTGTACAAGAGAAAAAATACTTGGATGTGGAAAAATAACAAATGGTTTAGTAAATGCGTATTTGCTTGAACACGTGTCCCATAAACAGCAAAGAGATAAAATCTTTTGTTATGGAAAAGTTCCACAAGCGTACTTGGGATAAGGAGCTAGGAAGAAAGAAACAATATTATATTGAAGTGTTTAATCCCACTCATAGTCATCAACCAAAAGCATACATAGATGCCAATATCTCTTAGAGAGCTAAAATTCTTATTGCTCAATTAAGGACTAATTCTCATCAAGTCCGTTGTGAAACAGGGCGCTGGAAAAGGCCAAAGGAAGTGTGGGAGGAAAGAGTATGCATTTTTTGTTCTTCTGGAAAAGTGGAAATAGAAGAAACATTTCATTTTAGAATGTGAGGCCTTCAAAGACAACAGGGAAAGTTATGCAAATATGCTGACAACTAGCTCTTGGGATAATCTATTTAGTGAGGGGTTGGTCGAGAAGTTGGGAGCATTTATTTTTAAGCTTCATAGAAAAAGGTTGAATACATCAAGCAGATGAAGAAGCAATATGTCCCATAGGCTATCTTTAGCCTCATGGACATTAAAATAATTTCTTTCTTTCTTTATTATTAGTTTTTCTACATTTTTGTGTCTCTTTTTCCAGACATTGGGATCAAAGATCATCTCAATTTCCTAGCCAATTCCCCTAGGCTATAGTCGTAACCGATTTCCAAATATCAGGGAATAATAATTAAAAAGTGTCAAAAGGGAATAATATTGGAAGGGTCGAATTATTGCATCCTAGAGAAGCCAAATTTCTACTCCTAGAGAGGGTCAAATAATATATTGTTCTGGCTGAATTGTTTGTTTTGCATGGGCGGAAATTATACTCTCCAAAGAGGTCGAAATTATTATGTTGACCAGAATGTCAAATAGTGAACTGGGGAAGCCGAATTCTAGCCTTGAATGAAGTCTCAATTTCATAATTCTAGTGGGTCAAATTCGTTGTTTGCAGTGGATGAATTAATCTTCCTTCGGTGAACAAATGTAGTAAGTTGCAGGGGCCAAGCTGCATATCAAGTTGAAGCTAAGTTTGAGGATAGTTGAGGACGGATTGGGTAATTTTCTAGTGTGGCCAAATAACTATCTTTTAGGGTCGAATCTCAGCTTCATCTACGTCTGAATTTATTGGTGTAGTGCAAGAGTTGTCACTTGGGACAAATCACCATTGAAGAGGGTCGCATTATTTACTTTATAAGCCAAAGTGTTCTATTCCAAGGGATTGATTCATCAATAATGAAGAGGCCAATTATTGTTGTGCTCTAGGGGGACAAGCTATAAAACTATCAAAGAGATCGAAGCCACTAATTTTTGGAGGTTTGGAATTGTCAATTTCAAAGGTTTGGAATTGATTGTCGAATTACTTTAGCCAGGAGTTCTAGGGCTAATAATATTCAAAGGGCCAAATTATAAACAAGGGTTCTGGAAGTCACTGTGTCAAGTTTCCAAGAAATATCCATGTAAAATTCCTCCAAAATGCTTGTTAATAAATGAGTTGGGGTTTTGTATTATTTTTTCTCCAATTTTATGGGTTACAATGGTAGATTTATTTAAGTCTTGGCAATTTTTATTGTAAAAGTTTGTTGTTTTTTGGTAAATTTTTATGGTGTATTTTTTTGTGAAATTTCTCTGGAAAATTTAACTAATTAAATTAAAAGGGGATACGAAAATGGTATTGAAGTTGTGCATCCTACTAACATGAGGGTTTCTAGTTTGGAAGGGGATCCCAATCCATCGATTCACTCCTACTATCAACCTGATGAAATTAGTAGTGAACAATGGAGTTTTATCAAGCATCTAGTACTCCCAAATCGGTACAACTGTATGTAAGTTGGGTCAATGACAATAATGTTTTCATGGAGAAAATAACAAAGTAGATTAGTGAACCTTTCTCAAAGGGAGTCCATGCTACTCTTCAACACCAACAACTGAGGGATCTATAAAAAGGAAAAGAAGTAGGAAATTGGTTGTTCATACTAGGGTCAAATTTGAAGTTTATGAACATGGTGAATGTCCTCTCTAGATTGGAGGAGTTAGCTGAATGTTTGACCAAGGTAGAGAAATTTAATTAAAGGTTATTGACTTGGGCCTTGAAGCCATCAATGCTTGGCTTGATCCAACACAAGTTTATGGAACAACTTTGTAAGGAGGTAAGGTTTGCAGTTGCTTCTTGCATGAGTGATATCATAAGTATAATTGCTCATATTCCTCCCTACAGTGATGACATTTTAAGAAGGATTATACCATTGATTGTGGACAAATTTCATGGGTTGCATGGTATTAAGGACTCTACCTTTGGTAAGAAGCTCGAGGTCTTAGATAATAAGGAAATAACTAAATTGTGTGCCAATATGCTCGATCTAGAATGAAATGGTTTGATTTTTCAAATGTTTCTTCCCCAATTTTAGATAATATCATCCTCATATTGTTAGGATTAGCTTGCAAAATATTTTGTATTTATTTTCATGTGAAGATGATGTCATTTGTAAGCTGATGTGATCACATGTGTTGGCTATTTGGAGGAAGGAGTAGGTTGTTTCACCTACTACTCATCAATTCTTAAGAAAACTTGGGTAAGCATAACATAAGGAGTTTCAAAAATCAACTAACTGAAGAAACTAAATTCAACAAAAGTGTAGGTCACATGAGGTTACAAACAGGGTAAGAACCAAGTAAGAAGGAACCAAAATTGTTCATAAGGGAAAGTTGGTCAATTTGGTGGAGACAGTAAGAAAAAGGATCTATTACAGTCAAACAAAGTTGAAGACAATGAAGCAGTTGTGACTATGGAGTGTGGAAACAATGCCTCACCTCAAGAAGAGAACATGTTAGTTGATGAGGAATTGATAGAAGAAGAAGAGATGGTGAAACACATTCCTCGTCATCTACATATGCCATGGCAAAGGAGAATTTTAGTAACATTGACACTCAAGATTTGATGGGTAAGTTGAACAAGTAGAAGAATTAGCAGATATGTTGGGGCTTAAGAAGAGATATAGTTTGTAGTAGAAGAATCATGAACCATCTCTTCCAGAGAAATCATCAAAGGCTCAAACAACAATATTGGGTGAGATGGTTGAGCATTCACATTAAATGTAAGCGTATATGAAGAATGGAGGATAAAGAGTTCTAGGATAGTTGTCAAGCTTCCTAGTATTAAGGAGTAGCTAAAATTCTTAGCGCGACAACAAAAACATACTCTCAAGTTGCTTTTGGCAAGAGAAAAGAGAAAGAGGTGAGATGTAAAATTGTCCTCTTTAGAAGTACATAGGCAAGGCTTCTAGCACATTGAGTTCATAGTTACATGGGAGTAAAGATGTGAGTAATAAGAAACCTTGCACATTATTACTCAACCCACATAGAGAGAAGGTGATGACACATAAGTATGGGATGGATAGATGGTGTGAGGAAGTAGGAACCTAATCATGTAGGTTGTTGGAGTAGGATGGAAAGTATAACGGGATGCAAAATTAGGAGATAGACATATGACGTAGTGGCATCTTAGTTATAATCAGAGTAGTGCAACACCAAAATGGTGGTCTATTTCAGGGATTTCCGATGACAGGTGGGAGAGACACTCTCTGGGGATTGATGCACTTTAGAAGTCTGTTGACGGTGTTGGACCCGCCAACATTTAGGGGATCACCCCAGTATGAAGTCCCAACTAGACCTCACACCGTTTGGTGTGGGAGTCCCATCTGGTATGATGGCCCGGTTGCCATTGTCTTAAGGATTTGCCTCAACTCTTGCTTGTCAGCATAGGAGAGTGGTTCGCTTTGTCTTCAAGAAATGAGGTTCGCATGCCTGGTGAGTGTAAGTGTACTTGTCTCAATGGTTCTTTCACTGTGAGGGGGAAAAGTTGAAGGTGAGTTCCAGGTTGAAAGGAATCAATCCCAACTCGACTAGGAACACACAACACAAAGGACATGCACAGCTTCTGGTGGAGCAGTCCACTCGGATGCGGTTGTCACAACATACAAGGTAAGATAACATGTACAACACTCATGGATCAGTCCGAGACGAGTGTGACGGTTGTTGTAGCAAGGGTCATATGAAAGGTCTATCTGATGTCCGGCAGAGCAGTTGACACGAACGTGGCAACATTAACAACATATACAACACATTTCTATTAATAGATGATGCATTACAAAAAATGAATCAGTTCAGATGTAGAACACATGGTTAAGGCAACATGCATTACGAGTGTTAAAGATCAGTCTTACAACAAATACAATACATGTATGAAAACATGTTGGCCTGTTAACAGGCTTCTGAATTAAGCGAAAGTTCCAAGGCACATCGTTACACCATACATCACTAACCCCGTAAGCGAGGCATTGGAGCCACTACATACTCCTCAAAGAAAATATTACAGACTCTCTTCGCTATGTGGGAGGAGCTGAGGTGAAAAGTCCTTTCATGTACAAATGAGGGGATATTGATAGCCAAGGGTGAAACTGACCGTTGTGGTTGTTCGACTACCCTCATGATCGTTCGACTTCCATGACTTTCCGACTTACATAACTCTATGTTCAACAAGTGGGTCTCTTGGACTTCCACATTACATCACATTGATTGACAACAAGCCCATAGTGGAGATGTGGAAAACATGACTCATGACTTGATAAGACAATGCAGGTACATTTGTGTTGTTGCTAGAGTGCATGTCGAGCTACAGTGCTCCTAAGTGATGGATGTCTTCATGGTGTATCATAGCTTCACCTCCATTTGGCGAAGTGCATGGAGTCTTCGATGGTCCTTGGTTCACTTGATGAAGCTCTAACATGTTGTTCCTTTCTTTCATGTTGGAAGGCTTGACAAGTTCACTTGTTCGCGAAGGTGCATGTTTGTCGTGTTCATCCACTTCGCATGCTTCATTCATTTGTTTTCTTCGCATTCTTCGTTAGTTCATCCATTGGTGAACCTGTCCATCTGCATGTGCTCCCTTCGTTCATCATGTTTGTTGTCTTGACATGTTTGTTGGTGTACCTGTACCTGCAGTCACTCATGATGAGACGACATCAAATCCAAAACTTCCTAGTCTACCATGACACATGATCATTTAGATGTGGGTGACTGGGAGAGGCAGCAGGGCTGTGATGTGGGATGATGGCTCTGGGCAACTACTGATGAAAATTGTGAAAGAGTCACTAAAGGATGGAGACAGACAATCTGATTCAACAGTGGCTGACTGCAAGGTCTAGCTCAGTTGGGAGGCAAGGCAGGCATGCTCTTCACATTTTCTAGAACGAACAGTCAGCAGGGGCTAGACAGTCAAATTTGTGCAAATTTCTAAAGGAACGAGTCGGGCTGCATGAGGGGTTACTAGGCAAGGATTGTACAATTTTTCTGGGGAACTGCCCGAGATACTGGCAGCCAAATCTGCGCAATTCCTAGAGGGAACTGCCTGTTGGCTGCTGGGGTCACTGGCAGCCAGATCTGCGCAGTTCCCAGAGGGATCTTCCAGTTGGTTGCTAGGTCACTGGTAGCCAAATCTGTGCAATTCCCAAAGGGAACTACCAGTTGGCTGCTGTGGTCACTGGTAGCCATCACTGCGCAATTCCCAAAGGGAACTGCCAATTGGTTGTTGGGGTCACTGTTAGCCAAAACTACATAATTCTTAGAGGGAACTTCTAGTTGGATGCTGGCTGGAAAAAATGCACTAAGGCTGGGAGGTCAACCTACTGATCATCTCTACGCAATTTCTTAGCTGATTTAATTGATGGGCAGTAGGAGACCTACTCATGAGCACTACACAATTTCTAAGATGAATAGTCGGTCACTTGTCCAGGTGGCCAACATGAGTGTTACTTGAGTTTCTTGCGAGCAACACAACTTGACAAAACTAGCTTGGTGTTTCTGCGTTGTTCTGGTTGACAGTCGATTAAGTCGAAAGTAGGGTGATGGTTTGGCTGTCAGTGAGGAGTCTGGTTGTTAGAATTGCAGCAAAAATGACTAAGTGTGTGAGTATTCGAAAGATGCATAGGTGATCATACGAACACACACTCATATGACTTGACAATGAAACGACCAAACCATCTAGACACACATGTTCAACATGATTGACTGATGGTGCGAGCGACAAGCACGACACTTGTGACTGATCGTTCATGATCGAGACGACGCTTGTGCGACGATGAATGTGACTCCATGTGTGAGTGTGGTATATTCTTTCATAGCAAACACAACAAGTACACACGAAGCGAAGACTTTGAGCACAGCTAGAACGTGGTCACAAGCATGACTTAGACACCAACATGCAGCAACTTGAATGAAATGAACAAGCAAGGAGGATACGAGGACTCACACAAACTTACGGAATGAACCTGAGTATTAGTGCAGTCATCAAGTGAAACTCTCCAGGGAGGCTCCGAAATTGGGTGCAAGCCAAAATTTTGGAGGGTGGTTGTAGCCGCTACAACACTTGGCGACACACTGGTAGAACTCCAGCTTCTCTATTTCGGTTCATTGCTAGCATAAGGCCTTGGTATTTTAGGGACTATTGAATCATTGTGCGGGTTACTTTTGCTTCCTCACTTACCCCATGGACATACATGGTTTACCCTTTTTCCAACTCAGCCAAACACAATCAAAATTTTAGCTTGATCACATTGTTAACTTGCAAGTTGAAAATTTTCAGAGTATAAGTTTTCATCTCTAGTGTTGCTCCACTGCCAGCAGGCCTGGACAGCACCCCGACGAAGTCACGTGGGAACACGCACATTGCTCCACTACTAGTGAGCCTAGTGAGTACCCCAATGAAGTTGTATGCTTCACCTCTCTACGCAGGAAGCCTTTCTCTTCTTTCACCTTTGTATTTTTCAAGAGGATTGTGCATAGGCACTTATTTATTTTTGGAGCGGAAGAGGGATCCCGACTTATTGAGAGCAAAAGAGGTTTTTCCTTCAGAGAAGCATGTAAGACCTCTGACATAGGTTTTCTCGTTTAGATTTTCCACTTCTCTGTTTCTACTAGTTGGATGAACTTGAACACACACAGCAGAAAACTGAGTACAGGCATGGGGCTTCCCAGTGTGGACACCAATTTAAGGTTGGGCCAAAACTTCCCTTGCAGACGATTCGTATTTTCCGTCAAGACTTCATCGACTGAAGGTTATAACCAAGCACAAATAAGATAGACACAAGATTGGCCAAGTGCTGCATTTTCACAAGTCTCTTCCTATCTCAGCCACATACTCTATTCAAAAGCCAGAATGTAGTAGTTGGCAGCACATATTTCCGAAAACAAAAATAGTAATATATTAAGCAAACAAAATGAACATAAACAACAATAGCAAGCAAAACAAACAAATCAAAGTAGAAGCATAAGTAAAAGTGAAAGCAAAGCGAGTAAGCAAACATACAAGCAAGCAAACAAACAAACATGCAAAGCAAGAAAGAAAATGAGCATGCAGCAAGAAAACTGAAAGAAAACACTACCCCTAATCCTAAGAGAATGTTGCATGGGCCCAATCACGTGAAGTGATATTTCCAATGCAGCACTGGCACATTGGTTAACCCATGTTGGTGAAGGCTTGGTCCATGAGGAACCTAGTTGCGCAAGCCAGCAGGCAAGAAAAATATAATAATGAAGACAGCCACACTTCGTGTGTCAAAGTACCCACAAGACATAAGTGAGTACAAGTGCATCACGGACAATCTATGGACTTGTCATGGTGTTGTGTGACACTACATGTAACTTTGAAGCATAAGCACACTCTTGACTGTGACATGAAAGCAAATGAAAGAAACAAAGATAACTTGTGTCGCGAACGAGTGCTTGCAATGTAATATTCCTCCAATTCATGAGCAACAGGATCATGCAGTTCAAGTGGAGGAAGTGTGATATTTGTGTGAGATGGATCTTCAATGCATACAGATGGATGATGAGGAGCCATGGGTGATTGAACAATTTCCTGATCAGAAGTGAAACCAACCTCAGGATAGCGAGGGCTTGACATAACGATCAGCTTGGGCTAAAGTGCCTCGACATTTTGGGGGTTTCGACTTTGTTGGTAGATAGATATTTGTAGACTAGTGGCTTAAACGGATTAACAACGAGTGAATCAACATCGTGATCGGATGATGAGGTGAAGAAATCACGACAACCAAGATCAGAAAATTCAGGATGTTGGTCGGGATCCTCATGGTTTGATGAATCACACAAAGGGGTAGATGAGAAGGCAGGATGTTCACCCTCTGCGTTTCCGGAAAAAGTAGATGAAAGATCAAGTGGATTTTCAATGAATGACTTATCCTCTCCTTTGTCAAATGATGAACTAACATCGAGTGATTCTTGCGAGTGATCAACAATGGGTGCATCCATGGATGAAGACACACATGCAAAATCATGGATGGCAGGTTCACCAAAGAGGTTAGGAAAGAACGAAGGGGCTTCAGACTGAAGGGACTCATCCTTCTTCAAGTGTTGATTCTCAAGCTCCCACTCATACTCTTCATGAATGACAGCGCATGTTGGTTGTGCAACACCAACTCCGTCAATGGGCTGTTCCTCGTTCACAACAAGTGAAGAGTCCGGAATGGACGGACACAATACAACATCATTCGGAGGAACAACTGAGTACGAAGACAGATGTCAAAGAAAAGAATGTATATGGGAACTCGAAGGACTCACAACCAACTCTGTGCGAAAATTGAGTGGAGTGATGTTGGGAGGGTGTGACGGGTGAACAATTCTGCGAACATGACCCTCAACATCACTGGGTGATGGTGGAACTGTTGAATGAAAGGGAGGCAGAAAATCCGTTGAGACAGTGCCTGCTCCCACATGGGATTGCGCAGTTCCATCAATGGAGAAGGTTGAGCGAGGCTTGACATCAAGCTTCCTCTTAGGACAGGCAAATTTCTTAAGACATTACTCGAACCGGTCCCAGAGATAAGTGAACTTCATCTGGCTCCTCGGAGCTTGAAACTGCAAGTCAAGGAAGCGCTGCCAAAAATTAATAATGGATTCATGCCGAGCCCTCCATTGCTGTAATAGTTTCCGGTCAAGATGGTCTGGATCAAAATGATAGAACGTGTCTTCAATAAGATCACATAAGTGCTCACATGAGTGCACGGTGTTAGTTGGTAGGCTGAGCACCCAACGAAATGGAGATTCGTGAAGTGTGTATGCGAGCAGCAACCCGGCTTGTTTGTTAGTAAACTCATCTTCCTCATAAATCATGGAAAGAAATTTATGTAAGTGCTCAGGCCAGGCCACTTCACCTTCACCATCATAAGTTTGACTGGACAAGAGATTGAATAGCTCCCCCAAGATGGAGACATCTTCACGATTCGAAAAACACCTCGGGGGAAGAAGAATGCAAGACTCCATGACATATATGCAAAGGTTCAAAACTAGATGAGAGGACATTGCTTGTCATCAAGCCCTCCTTCTAGCGCCAGAAATGTTGATGGTGTTGGACCTGCCAACATTCAGGGGATCACCCTGGTATGAAGTCCTAACTAAACCTCACACCATTTGCTGTGGGAGTCCCATCTGGTATGATGGATCAGTTGCCATTGTCATAAGGATTTTCCTCAACTCTTGCTTGTCAACACACGAGAGTGGTTCCCTTTGTCTTCGAGAAGTGAGGTTTGCGTGCCTAGTGAGTGTAAGTGTACTTGTGTCAATGGTTCTTTCACTGTGAGGGGGAAAAGTTGAAGGTGAGTTCCAGGTTGAAAGGGATCAGTCCCAACTCGGCTAGGAACACACAACACAAACGACATGCACAGCTTCCAGCGGAGCATTCCACTCGGATGCGGCTGTCACAACATACAAGGTAAGATAACATGTAAAGCACTCACAGATCAGTCTGAGATGAGTGCGACTGTTGTTGTAGCAAGGTTCATGTGAAAGGTTTGTCTGATGTCCAACAGATAAGTCGACACAGACGGGACAACATTAACAACATATAACACATTTCCATTAATAGATGATGCATTACAACAAATGAATCAGTTCAGATGTAGAACACATGGTTAAAGAAACATGCATTACAAGTGTTAAATATCAGTCTTACAACAAATACAATACATGTATGAAAATGTGTTGGCCTGTTAACAGGCTTTTAAATTAAGCGAAAGTTCCAAGACACATCGTTACACCTTACATCACTAACCCCGTCAGCGGGGCATTGGAGCCACTACTTACTCCTCAAAGAAAAGATTGCTGACTCTCTTGGCTATGTGGGAGGAGCTGAGGTGAAAAGTCCTTTCATGTACAAATGAGGGGGTATTTATAGCCATGGAAAATTTTAGGGGCGAATGTTCGCCCTTAGGGGAAATTAAGGGGTTTTAAATTTTTAGTGGGCAAATATTTTGTACCATAGTACGTTTTTACAAATTGCCTCAAATAGCCCACCTCATTTTAAGGGAGAGGGTAAAAAAAGTAAATTTAGCCCTTGAAATTAGGAGTTACAACCTTCCATTCGCCCTAATTTTCAAGAATAGATTTTATTTAAGTGAATCATATGGACCAAATACCATATTTATAGAAGAGCTATGGTAAATTAATAAAAATATAAATAAATGAGAGATATGGTAAATAAATAAAACATTTTTTATATTTACTCCATAAGTCACCTTATATGCATGCAAGGGTGTAAACAAATAAAAATATAAATAAAATGGAGGCATGGTAAATAAATAAAACCTCTTTTTATACTTACTCAAAAGGTATGGTAAATAAATAAAAATATAAATAAACTAGACGTATGGTAAATAAATAAAACATTTTTTTATATTTAGTCCATAACCCTCTTTCTATTTATGAAGGCTCAGAAAAGAGGTTTTATTTAAGTCAATCCTATGGGCCAAATACTATATTTGTAAAAGAGGTATGGTAAATTAATAAAAATATAAATAAACGATAGGTATAGTAAACAAATGAAACATTTTTTTATATTTACTCCATAAGTCACCTTATATTTAAGGACACACAAAAAATGCGTTATATTTAGGTGAAACCTATGGGCAAAATACTATGGGCCAAATACCATGGGCTAGATTATTATTAATACCATGCAAAAAAACGTTATTAACCCTAATATTAGTATTCATAAAAATAAAAATGGCACATGTTATTGACCCATGGTATTCATGTGGAATGTAGCCTATTTAAATGGGGGGATTAAACCAGCATAGATCCATCTTTACTCTGGATCTACTAAGCCCCAAGAGGGATCAAATATCGTGATATGCAAACTAGCATAGAGTGAAAAAATATTTACTCTGGATCTACTAAGCCCCAAGAGGGATCAAATATCGTGATATGCAAACTAGCATAGAGTGAAAAAATATTTGATCCCTCTCGGGGCTTGGTGGATCAAGAGTAAAAATGGATGTTGTATTTTAATGTATGTTAAACAT
>APFE031609535.1:3329-34346 GCA_000404065.3 Pinus taeda
TCAGAAATTTGATACATTTATACGGGGAATTGGCTTCACCAGAAGCAAAGCATATCACTGTGTGTATTTTAAATTAAGTGGTGACCGTGTTATTTATCTGGTATTGTATGTGGATGATATGTTGCTTGTTGGAAATGACAAAGAAATTATCGAGGATTTGAAGACCCAATTGTCTCCAAATTCGACATGAAAGATCTCGGTGCTGCAAACTATATTTTGGGCATGGAAATTAAAAGAGATCGGGCAAAGAGGAAGCTATGGTTAAACCATAGGAAGTATGTTGAGACAATACTGCAGAGGTTTAATATGCAGGATAGTAAACCGGTGAAGGTTCCCATTCCTGTAGGTGTGAAGTTATCTACTGAACAGTGTCCCAAGAAACAAGAAGAGGAAGAGGACATGTCTCGTGTTCCATATGCAAGTGTAGTCGGTAGCCTGATGTATGCAATGGTCTATACTAGACCAGACATTTCACATGCAGTGGGAGTATTGAGCAGGTTTATGTCAAAACCAGGGAAGGAGCACTAGATAACAGTGAAGTGGGTTTTTAGGTATTTACTTGGCACTAGTGATTATGGTTTGTGCTACCAAGGAAGACTAGGATTGGACAGAGTGTTGGATATTCGTGGCTTTGTTGATGCAGACTGGGCTGGAGATCTAGATTAGAGAAGATCTACAAGTGGGTATGTGTTTAAATTATTTGGAGGTGCAGTCAATTGGATGAGTAAGAAACAATCTGTAGTGGCACTATCAACTACAGAGATAGAATACATGGTAGCCACTCATGCAAGCAATGAAGCAGTTTGGTTGTAGAGATTGTGTTCAAGTATGGGGTTAGTACAGGGAGCTATAAGGATAGACTGTGACAGCCAAAGTGAAATTTTCTTGGCAAAGAACCCTGCTTATCATTCAAAGACAAAGCACATTGATGTTCAGTATCACTTTGTGAGGGATATGATAGAAGACAAAAAGGTGTTGCTGGTAAAGGTGGACACTTTGAAGAATACTGCAGATGCATTGAAAAAATCTGTGAGCTCTGAGAAGTTCTCTTGGTGTAGAGAAAGAATGGGCATTGCAGGGCTGGATAAATGACTAAGCTCTCTTGTGGGCCCCCGTGGAAAGAAAACAACAAGTGGGAGAATGTTGGATTGTGTTATATTCTTTCCACAACTAGCCCACGTAGTTAATCGGGGGGTTAGAGGGGGGCAGAGCCCCCTTTCGTTGCGCCAGTTGCATAGCAGGGGGGTCACAGGGGGTTTGAGGCGCGCAGGTAACCCCCCTCTATGGGGTCCGGGGTAGCACCCTGAAATTTTTTGTCTTTGGACCCTATATTAGGTTGGGAGGACCTACCTATGGTTTTGCGCATGAATTTCGCACATGGTTTTGGACGTGATGGTTTTAGGTCCATGGTTTTGGACATGATGGTTTTAGGTCCATGGTATTGGTTTCTTCTGCATGTATAAATATGTATTGTAACATTGAAAGGAACATAATGAAAAATCAAGCCAGTAGTCCCAGTTTTAGGATCCAGGGGAAAATTTCTGTGTATATGTGTTTGATGTGTTATGCTCTCGCATTGTTTATTTTCTGTGTTTTAGAATTCATATGTAGGTAATTTCTGTACGGCGTTAAAACCTACAGTTGAATGTTACAATGAGGCCCTGCTTATATACCTAGGCAGGTGTCCTTTCGTGATTGGGCATGTCTTTTAGACATGCCTTTTCACTTAACTAATGACTATTTAAAAGAATCATTATTTTCATTATTTATTATTTATATTTATTTATATTCATTTTATTTTATATAATTTATATTCATAACAATGATAGACTAGGGTGACATTAGTGAACGAATACAACTCAAAAGAGGGTAAACTAGGGTCTTTTGGATTAATTCAGGAGTTACTTGAGTATTTGGTTCCCAGAAGAAGAAACAATGTAGTTTTTCTCATCGATGTATGCTGCAGTTAGGCAAGAGACAAATTCAGGGAAATAATGTACAGAAGGCTTGAATTGATAGCATAGGCCGGAGTCGACTACCTAGAAGGTGTCTTCGCCCCTGACATGATTCCAAAACAGGTCAAAATAGAGGTCGACGAGGTGGTAGGTGCAAACTAGGTCGATAATTTGGGCCTCTATTTCCATAAGGGGTTCGAGGTTGGAAGAGGGTTTCACTTCACAGGTTTTCGGGGTTTCATGTGCTGTCTTATTTTTTTTATGAGCATATGAACAAATTACAGGTGGTCGTGGATGGTAGGTTAATTGGTTTCCATATATGTGGTTGAAAACGATGTCAGGAGCAAGTTTTTGGGTGGTCTGGGCGCTCCAACGGGGTCCTACGCAAGGAATTGACGGGGAGGAGTGCGCTAGGAACTAGTGAGTAAATTTCGGGAATATGAATCAAGAAAGGGTTGTTTTATAACAGGAGGGGCAATGGTAAGATGACACGAGGTGATGTTAGAAAAGGGGAGACGCGTGGCACAACAAGATTGGGTAGAAGTGGGAGATAGGTGGACGGGAGCAGTGGCCACCAAATTACCATTTACCATAAATACCACACTCGCTTGACAAAAGGCGCCAGTGGGTTGGCTACCTAGCGTGTGGTCCCCAGCGTTCTCTGGTGGGTCAAATAGCAAAGGGGTAAGTCCCACACTCATCCCCAGGGATGGATCTAAGCTGTCATATCAAAACCTAACTTTTCAACTCTCGGGGTGCATGCTGGCTATCTTCCGCGCAAGTTAAGCCCTTTTATTTGATCCAGGAGCCCGATTGGTCGAAGATGAACAACGATTTACCCGAAAAACTGTCTGACCTTTAACCAGTCATTACGCCTGTGTAAATATTCTTGCCCACCTGTCTCTGCTGTTCGGTCAAGATGCCGATGGGTACTATGTTGCATTTCTGATTCTTCCACCCGAGCACTCGGCTTCAACATTTCTTCTGTCCATTATGCTTTGGCCAAATTTTGATTCTGAAGCCATACCATTGGCCCTTTGTTTCCTTTGAAAAATTCAAAAGGGTGACAACAGACAAGAATGGGAAATTTATCTTCAATAGTGAGCTTGTTGAGCTCTCTATAATCCGGAAACATACACCATGATCCATCCTTCTTGTGCACCAACACTATTGGAGAAGAGAAATAACTTTATTTAGGTTAAATTTTACTTGCCTCTAACATTTCTGCAACCATATGTTCAATTTCACTCTTTTGGGCATAAATATATCTATAAGGTATGATGTTTGGAGGAAAACTTTCTGCAATCAAGTGAATAGCATTATCATGATCGCAAATAGGTGGGAGACCTTTTGGAGTCTCAAATACATTGTAATGATTGTCAATGATACTTTGGAGATATGGAGAAATGGATGAATTATTTTTATGAACATCTAGTGAGCATAATTGTGCAATTAACCCTTGTTGTTCCCTTTTCAAAAATATTTTTCATGCCATTAGTGATCTAAAAATGGGGCTCTTAGGTTTATTTTCTAGTCTACAAGAACCTCTCCCACTCCCAAAGCTTGAATGTTCCCAAGTCTTATTGATTAACCAATGTGGAAATTAATAAATGCTTGAAAATATAGGCACATGCTTATATTTATTGTTGGCTGTTTATGTGCTTTAAAATCTGTGGTTTTAACTGATATGTAAATGTGCTTAAACATATATATAAATGCATATAACAGTGAATAAGGCAACAGAGACAATGCAACAATAAAGCAGACACATGAACAACAATATTAATTTGGAGTTCACCCACAACTCTTGGGCTACGTCTCCGTGAGCTCTAGTTAACTCAACTAGGATCTCTGGGATTATGGTCTAAGTCTTTTTTACAAGCTCTTGGCCCAACTCCTACTATTTTTGCACAAAAACAGTGGGTTCAGACACCATTTGATCCCTTGGCTCTTGAAGCTCTAGCTCTTGGCTTTGGCTCTTGGCTCTGGCCCTTGGTTCTGGCTCTTGGCTCTGACTCTGACTCTTTGGCTCTTGGTTCTAGCTCTTGGCTCTGACTCTTTGGCTTTGGCTTTGGGTCTTTGGCTCTTCAGCTCTGGCTTCTTTCTGCCCTTTGGCTGTTTACAGCTCTCTGGGGTTTTCACTTGCACCCCAAGTGACTCCCTTGGTTGCGTTTTTGCTTCTGCACTGCCTCTTTTGGCTTCTGCATCGCCCCTTTGGCTTCTGCACTGCCTCTTTTTTCCTTAGCTTCCTTCTTTGGCTTCCCCTTCAACATCAAACTTTCAAACAACAAACCCTCAAATAGCAACCAACTACGACTCAATAGCCCTCAACAAAAACCCCTCCATCTTTGACATTCATGGCTTTTAAGCCAAAACAACGCTGTTGATTCATTTCCCTCTCAGGCTCTTCATCTTCCTGTTTTGGTCCACTCGAATCTCTTGTTTGAGCATTAGCAATTATTACTAAATGCCCTCAGGGATGAATGCCACCTATTCCACAATGGAAGGAGCCACCAGCGCTTGAATCCTTAAGAAACAGTCGCTCTGTGTTTACACAGAGAATGCTGTAAAACATGGGAAGGTCTGCCAAAACACTGTTCATCGGATTTCAAATATTCATAAATCTGCACTATATTTCCATCAGTTCCACCTTTTAATTCGTTTATTGCATCTCCATCGTTGATGTGGAAGATCTAGATCTAATGGCTATGGTTCATTTCGGGCGGCCCATGCGTACGGGAGTTAATCGCCCGATGAGGGTGGTTTTCTCTCTCCTCAGCCTAGACACGTGGCAGCGATTGTATGGGATCGGGCGGAGCTCAGCCCAAACCATTTACCGCCTTTGGCTCTCCCGAAATCCTGCCTGTTTTGTGATTTCCCTTTTATATTGAAAAATACATTAAAACATGAAATCCTGCTCATATCGGACTTGAAACAGTGTTCAACAGTGTTAATAAATCCTTTTGGGTCCGTAATATCGCATCGGCCCTTTATCCCTTGTATTTCGTTTATTTAACGAAAATCACGATTTACATTAAAAAATCCCTTTTTTCGGACTTGAAATATTCTACAATCGGGCTTTGAAATCTTGTCGGGTCTGGCCCTTTTATCAGCATCGGGGGTCATCAATCGCTAATCACCGATATCAGCGATCGCAACGTTGCTCGGCTAGGGGTTCTGTGTAGCGTCGATGCCGATTCGCCATTCTGATCATCGGCGATCGACGATCGCATGATCGACGTATCGCATGATCCAGGTCTCGATATCGCATCTCTGTTTTCCTCCAATCCAATTGATCGGATTGGCAGATCTGAGTTTCCTCCACCTTCGCCTAAATCTGACCTTTCCCTTTTTCTGATGCGATTTCCCTTTTTAAGGGTTTTTTGCCATTTTTAGGGGTTTTTGCCTCTTTTTTTCAAAGAAACTGGGCATCTTCTGCATGCGATAACTTCTGCATTCTAAGTCCATTTTAGCCCATTCAAGTTGCAGTAGATTCAGAAGGAAACGATCTCTACAATGGGGCTATTTTCAAGAACTTCCTTGGACTCTCATTTTTCCTCTGTGAGGACCACTTAGACTTAGGAGTCTATCCAAAATCCATTTTGGATCACGCCTTCCCACTAAAAGAACTTCTGGTCTCCAAAATAATGATATACTGATCTGAACAGTAAATGAGAGTGACTCACCCTCTTCTTTCAACCTCCCCCCTACACTTGCCTTGCGTAGTGCCTCTGAACCAAAGTTTTTGACCACTTCCCTTCTTGGATGGGTTGGTCTTCCTGGGAAGAACTTATGCTGAAATGGTCATAGATGGTAGTTTTAACTTCTTTGCCTTAATCATTGATCCAAGGTGGCTTAAACAAATGTGAAGTACATATACTTCACAAAACTTTCATTTGTACCTGTTTGACAAGCTACCAACAACAACTGTTAACAACAATAGGCATACAGACAACAATTGGATGGACTAAATTCTTGCTTCATCAAAGAAACAGATTTCACATCTTGTGAACACCTCCATGTCTTACATCTACATACAAATGATGCACTAGGTAACAAGCCCACAAAACACGCCTTTAAATAAATGACCCTTCAAGTCAAGCATGTAGAAAAATACCATTTGGATTCTTTTTCAAAAGATGAAACTCTTCATTATTATCTCCATTTGGAGACCAAGCTAACTTCTCCCAAGTCAACATGGCATCACATGCATGTCAAAGCAATCAACCGTGCAAGTTAATTTACACATACATGTTCACAAACAAGAAAATCATCAACATCCCTTTGTTCATGCATCTCATGCTTATGCATGCATTTCATCCTTCAAATTTCACTTAAGCACACTATACTTTCGAAGCTGAAATGAAATATAATGTTGCAGCAACAAAGTGAGTCTCCTACTCAATCTTTTTCCATTCACCATCTTGGTAGACCTGTAACTTGCATTCCATTAACAAAGAAATGCAAATAGATGCATTAATAGACATGCAATCTTAATCGAATAAGAAATTTAACCATTTCTTACCAATCCCTTTCAAAGGTACTACCCCTGTATGCATATCGGCATCAACATGTGAATCATTTTGAGACACATCACTCATGGAATTTGCCTTTCCATTTCTGCCATTTTCTCTTTCCACTTTCTTCAGCTTTGGTGGAAGCATTTATGGATTCAGTGTCCAACATTTTGCAGCAAGATGTCCTTGCTTATGGCAGTAAGTGCACTACATGTGCATCCTCTTGATAGCACGATTTGCCTTGTCCAATGGACCTTTGGCTGCTTGCTTCTTTTCCTTCAAAAGTTTCTTGTATGTGGCCATTCTCTTCCAACATCTAGAAACATCATGGTTATCCAAACCACAGAAGGAACATGCAACTCTTTCCTCATACTTACGTGGAAATTTACCATGCTTTGCAACATCAAAAGGAATATGTTTAGAACCAGATTTATACCTTTCTCTTTCACCTTTATTGCCTTCATGAGAAGGTGAAGCAAATAAAGGAGTGGCTCCCTTTGGAACACCATCAATCTCTTCAAGGCTGTTAGAGTCTCCCCAACTCTCTGGTTCAAGTGTATGCTTCTAAACACCTACATCCTGCAATTGATGTTTCAAGCTATTGTATTCCTCTTGAATATAACCTTCACACTTCTTAGGTAGAGGACATGAAATGAAACTCCTTCTTGGGACTGTTTCAATGGCCTTCATGGCAGTTTTGGAACTATCTCCATAAGATTGTCCATAGCCAAGACCCAAATACTTAGGCCTTTCCTCAACCATGATTGGTTCAACAATACCTTGTGCATGCTTACCCAAGCCTTTTCCTTCATATCCCATCTTGGACATTAACTTGGAACCTATGCCTTTAGTATGCTTTTCGAAAGAACCAATATAAGCATTCTCAGAAGAATTTGAAGACAAACTGGAATGCTTTACCTCTTCTTCAAGCTGATACTTGACTAAGGCTTCTTGGGAAACAAATAGCTATGTTTCCAACTCATGCATCCTCTTCAGGTTCATATTTGCAATATGAAGTTGCCTCTCCATTTCCTGCAATTTGTCAACAAGCAACTGCTTCTCTTCCTTCATGGAATTCAATTGTTCTCTAAGTATGTTGCTCTTCCTTCCATCCTCATACATTTCTCTCACCATATCCATCATGGTGGATAATTTGGACAATTCTTGCTTCATGTCTTCATCAAAGAATCTTGTGAAGAGCGCAAAATTTGAGGACCCACTTGTAGAAGTTGTCATTATGTCAATGAACAAAAAAACTTCAACAAGATAAATAAAGAGCTTATTTAAGCAACCTCTTGCAACTAAGCTCTTGTGCCTTGGATTGCCTTGAGGTCCTTTGGGATAGAAGAATGCCTTCAACCCTTCTTCCTATTTATCATTCCTAGACTAAGCTATCAGTAGCTCTCCCTTTACCTCTGCAAACTCAGAAAATAGTCAGTTTGCAAAACAAGCATACAATCAATTAAACAATCAATCCTTGACTGCCCAAACACCTTTTAGACAAGCAATCTCTGCTCTGTCAATCAAGCATTCTGATATAACCTTCTTAAAGGCGTGGTTAATCAATCTTAAGCTCTGATACCAGCTGATTTGAAAATGGGGCTCTTAGGTTTCTTGTCTAGTCTACAAGAACCTCTCCCACTCCCAAAGCTTTAATATTCCCAAGTCTTATTAATTAACCAATGCGGAAATTAAGAAATGCTTAAAAATATAGGCATTTGCTTATATTTATTGTCGGCTGTTTATGTGTTTTAAAATCTTCTGTTTTAACTGATATGTAAATGTGCTTAAACATATATATAAATGCATATAACAATGAATAAGGCAACAGAGAAAATGCAGCAATAAACCAGACACATGAACAACAATATTATTCTGGAGTTCACCCACAACCCTTAGGCTACGTCTCTGTGAACTCTAGTTAACTCAACTAGGCTCTCTGGGATTATGGTCTAAGTCTTTTTTACAGGCTCTTGGCCCAACTCCCATTGTTTTTGCACAAAAACGGTGGGTTCAGAGACCATTTCATCCCATAGATATTGAAGCTCTAGCTCTTGGCTCTGGCCCTTGGTTTTGGCTCTTGGCTCTAACTCTGGCTCTTTGGCTCTTGGTTTTGGCTCTTGGCTCTAACTCTTTGGCTCTGGCTCTGGCTATTTGGCTCTTTAGGTTTGGCTTCTTTCTACCCTCTGGCTGTTTACAACTCTATGGGTTTTTCACTTGCACTCCAAGTGACTACCTTAGCTGCGTTTCTGCTTCTGCGCCGCCTCTTTTGGCTTCTGCGCTTCCCCTTTGGCTTATGGGTTGCCTCCTTTTGCCTTAGCTTCCTGCTTTGGCTTCCCCTTCAGCAGCAAACCCTCAAACAACAACCAACTACGACTTAGCAGCCTTCAACAACAACCCTTCTGTCTTTGACATTCATGGCTTTTAAGCCAAAATGACGCTGTTAATTCATTTCCCTCTCGAGCTCTTCGTCTTCTTGTTTTGGTCCGCTCGAATCCCTTCTTTGAGTGTTAGCAATCATTGCTAAACGCCCTCAGGGATGAATGCCACCTATTCCACATCAGAAGGAGCTATCGACATTTTGAATCCTTCAGAAAGAGTCGCTCTGTGTTTACATAGAGAACACTGTAAAACACGGGAAAGTCCGCCAAAACACTGTTCATCAGATTTCAAATATTCATAAATCCACACTATATTTCCATCAGGTCTGCCTTTTAAATCACTTATCACATCTCCATCGTTGATCTAGAAGATCTAGATCCAACGACTGTGGTTCATTTCGGGCAGCCGATGCGTATGGGAGTTAACCACCTGATGGGGGTGGTTTTCTCTCTCCTCAACCTAGACACGTGGCAGCCATTGTATGGGATTGGGTGGAGCTCAGCCCAAACCATTTACTGCCTTTGGCTCTCTCGAAATCCTGCCTGTTTTGTGATTTCCCTTTTATATTGAAAAATACATTAAAACTTGAAATCCTGCTCATATCAAACTTGAAACAATATTCAACAGGGTTAATAAACCCTTTCGGGTCTGTAATATCGCATTGGCCCTTTATCCCTTGTATTTCGTTTATTTAACGAAAATCACAATTTACATTGAAAAAGCCCTTTTTCAGACTTGAAATATTATACAATCGGGCTCTG
Organism: Pinus taeda; assembly: GCA_000404065.3. Taxonomy (NCBI): domain Eukaryota; kingdom Viridiplantae; phylum Streptophyta; class Pinopsida; order Pinales; family Pinaceae; genus Pinus; species Pinus taeda. The sequence continues at coordinate 12,945 of APFE031609535.1, forward strand.
AAATCTTATTGGGTCCGTCCCTTTTATCGGCATCGAGGGTCGTGGATCTTTGATCACCGATATCAGCAATCACATTGTCGCTCGGCCAGGGGTTCTGTGTATCGCCGATGCCGATCATCGACGATCGACAATCGCATGATCGGCGTATTGCACGATCTAGGTCCCGATATCGCATCTCTGTCTGCCTCTGATCCGATCGATCGGATCAGTAGATCGGAGTTTCCTCCACCTTCACGTAAATCTGACCTTTGTGTTTTTTCGATGCGATTTCATTTTTTAAGGGTTTTTTGCCATTTTTAGGGGTTTTGCCTCTTTCTTTCAAAGAAAATGAGCATCTTCTACATGCGATAACTTCTGCATCCTAAGTCCATTTTAGCCCATTGGAGTAGATTCAGAGGGAAAAGATCTCTTTAATGGGGCTATTTCCAGGAACTTCCTTGGACTTTCATTTTTCCTCTGTGAGGACCACTTAGACTTAGGATTCTATCCAAAATCCATTTTGGATCAATTAGAGTTGATTATCTTCTCAGGTTAATTCAATTACCTTTCCTTCCTAGAAAAATTTGAAGAAAAATTCTTGAAAATTAAAAACTATTGTCCCCAAAGATTGTGACCATTGGACTCCTAATGATTGGAATGGAAACCATTGGATTATTCAATACATATTCTCCCATGTTTAGATTGAAACTATGGCAATTCCTTGAGCAATTTATAGTTTCTCCATATTTAACCATCACTTGACACTCTGGTGTTGGATATAAAAAGCAATTCAAATCTTTGACTATCTTGCAATGGATAAAATTATGGGTACTACCTGAATCAACCATCACTATTACCTTTTTCTTATTGATATATCCTTCTATCTTGAGAGCTTAAGGGGTGGTAATTCCCGCCAATGCATTAGAAGATATTGTTAGATTCATTTCTTCTTTTTAAACCCCTGATGTTGGTTCTTGGTGTATTTATTCTTCTTTGGATATTTCTTGTTCATTTTCTTCCTCCTCTTCCCGATCTATGTAAAATGATTTCTTCTTAGCGCACTTATGACGTTTAACATATTTTCTATTACAACTGTAATAAAGCCCTTTTCCTATTTTTTCCTCCAGTTGTTGTGGTGTGGGAGGCTAGGAGTGGCAATTCTTCCATATTTATAGTTGTGAGTGGTAGACCTCCTTGTTGCCATAATTTTTCTTTCAGCTTTTCTTGCTACCCTGAATGCATTATCCAATCACTTAGGTTCCCAAAGGCAAACCTCCTGTTGGATCTTATCTTTTAAAGTCCCTATGAAGACATCATCAGATGCTCCTTTGGAATATAGTTACCTTTATATTCAATCTTTGGAAGTCCGCAATGTGCTCCTTAACTGAACCCTTTTGTTTGAGATTTATCAATTGGCTAAAGAGGGTATTTCTCTTTGTATCCTCATAATATGCTATCAATTCTTCCATAAAAGATATCCAAGTGAAAAGTGATTTACGAAAATAAAGCCATGGCTACCACACTAACTATTTGGTTCTAAATATAGATATGCAATGTTTACCTTTTGTGTGTGTTTCACATCGTGTAGATCAAAAAACTGGTCCATCTATAATATTTATGTTACCAAATCCTTGCCATCAAACTTCCTCATATCGATCTTTGGAATATGGTTGGTCTACAATCTACAGTTAGAGTCCCTAAAATCATGATTCACATTCCTTTTGATCTCATCACGAGTTTCACGAAAGACCTTGTCACCGCTATGAAACATTTCTTGCAGCAACTTTGTCAAACCTTCTTTCAAACTTTCCATGTCCCCTTTAATTTCTTCTTTTAAACCATCTTTAAAACTTTCCATGCCCCTTTTGCTGAATTTGTAACTATAATTAGTCTTCATAATATAATTGTGGTCATTTGATATAATGATGTTTATCATTGCAAAGCATATTTATAAATTCTAGTGTCAAAGGAAAATTTATTTTGAGTCAAAGTCCTATTACTATTTAAAAAAAGGTAAATTTGAATTTTTGAAATGGAAATTTTTACTCCAAAAGTTACAAATCTACTTTCCTCTGAATCAAGTAGGAACTGACCAAAAGACGCGTCCTTTCACCTGTGGTAATATATATTGGCTTGTTATTAAAAAGTATTATCAATGTGGATTTGGTAAGTGATATAAATGCCAGAGTCAACCATGCACACTATCTATTGGTGTAACTAGAAGCATGTTGAATGCACCAACTATATGATAAATACGATAACACTATGTGAGATTGCGTTGCAACAAGCGGTGACGACTTCCCCTGTCCTCTCGCCTGCTCTACACCTATGTTAGAATTATTTGCTGATGCATGTATGAATTTCGACGGGTGTAGACAAAAAGTAGAACAGAACAAGACCTTGAATTAGGCTGAATAGAAAAATATGAGAAAGTTGAGAAGACAGGAGAAGGAACATATGGTGCGATTTACAAGTCCCGTGATTTCTTAACAAATGAGACCATAGCTCTCAAAACAATTCCTTTGGAGCAAGAAGATGAGGGTGTACCAAACACTGCGGAGAATTTTTTCTTCTTAAAGAAATGCGGCATGAGAACATTATAGGGTTGCAATATGTTGTCCATAGTGAAAAGCGTCTCTATTTAGTTTTCAAGTATTTTTGACTTGGACCTTAAGAAGCATATGGAATATTTTCCTGAGATAGCAAAGAATACTCATCGAATTAAAACATATATGTTTCAGATTCTGCGTGGCATTTCCTATTGTCATTCTCATCAAGTTCTTCATCGTAATCTGAATCTGCAAAATTTGCTTATTGACCGACAAACCAATGCATTAAAACTGGCTGACTTTGGACTTGCAAGGACATTTGGAATTCCAGTAAGGACCTGTACTCATGAGGCGGTTACATTATGGTATCGTGCACCGGAGATCTTGCTTGGTTTCCAACATTATTCAACTCCTATTGACGTGGGACGCATTGGGAATCATAAACATGCACATACAACCATGCAACGTGGAAGTGCTGTTGGAGGTCACTTTCCGTAAAATGGGTACGCAACATAAGTCACAGTTTTAGTATTCAATCTTCATTCTTTTCACGCGACTAGTTCAAAGAATAATGCAACCTGGTTTTAAATGATTTCAACCTCTATAGGTCTCAGTTCCAAATGCGATCTCCTCAGGTCACATCCTTCATGTGGGACCTCCAGAAGGCCACATTTTTGATTTGAAACCTCTCCACAAGTCACAAAATCGCAATTGTAAGCCTTAGCACTGGAACTCGAAAGCGCAAACTAATTTATTATGAGACTATGTGACCTAACTGCCTGCGACCTCCCAAAGATCGTACTTTCCACTCGCGACCTTTTCTCAAGTCGCATTGTGCTTATGCGACCTTTCACATGTCACAATTTCCACTTGCGACCTTCCTCAAAGTTGCATTTCAACCTGCAATCTCCCTCCAGACGCATTCACAAATGCCACCAACAAAATAAATGCAAAAGGCTTCTATATGATTACGCACATCCGACCAAGATATGCACTAGAAACATCACAAACGTGGAAGGAAAAACAAGCTACACGTTGGTGCACCGTGGATGAGACAAAATGATAGAGGGTGTAATGCACAAGGAAAGCACTGACAAAGGTATATCTATTATCAACAATGCATTCAAGTCTAATGACATCAACTCCTGTTTCTCTCATGAGGCACATTGTCTTGATTGTTGTGAATGTTAGAGTTGGTCTGCCTTCCAAAATATATGTAGCAATGGTCCACGATGGCCCCCACAAAGCCCAACATTACTGATGTGCTGCCAAAACTACAATAATTAATTTTGAACGCAAAATGTTCTGGGACTCCCCCAACAAATTGAAGTTTTTCAAGTTCAAAAGGATGCAATACTTTCAAACCCTCTTCTGAACAATTGGATTGTGAATTATAGGGCCCTTCACATCCTCAATGTCAAAGGAGATTCCAAAAACTGGCAATGGAGTGAGTGTATATGAAAAATAATATGCCATCAGAATAGAAAGCTCTCCGAGGCTGCAAAGAGATTTCCACAATCAGATCAATTTTCTTTGACCTTTCTCGGAAAGACTGGTGTCTCTCTGCAACCTTTTTGTAAGCAACCATGTACCTTTCTTCTTGTTTCTATGCCATAGATGTAACAAAAGAGTGAGCACATAAAATATCGCATGCCTAGACTAGCGCAGAGGAAGATGCAAAAAGAAAGATAATGGTTCTTGCATAGTCTCCTCAATCCTTCATGACTCTACTGAATTCTTAGGCACATATGACATATTTCCAACCGAAGGAGATAATTTTGACAACCTTCCAACACAACCTACAAGAATTGCTAAGTAGATATACTTCATTGACTAGTGGTTTGCAAACAACTATGAAAAGGCTGAATAGGTATCTCCTATATGATTATTGCCTAAAGTTTTCTCAATAATTCATGTATTCCTCCATTAGATGAACATGCTAATCATCCTCCATGTGTCATGATTGTATTTGGTCCACTTGACCTTCTTAGAACTTGTAGACAAATTATAGAAATTATGCATTGGTTAAATAACTATGATTAGAGGAATTATTGTAATTCTTTAAGCATATTTTCTTTAAGAATATGTTGTACCTGACATATTTTTAATGAAAATATACCATATCTTCCCACAGATCCTTGAGCCACCACCTCGGCACGCCTTTCGTCTAGTTGACATTTTGGTTTGACCTCTTTAGAAATTCTGTCCATGCTCTATTCTTTATTCATTGTCCCTTGAACCATTTTTCACCATTTGGTTCCAATCCCATAACCCCAGTTTTTTGAAAAATGCATCTAGTGCCATAATTCATAAATTTATTTAAGTCAAGATGTAATGTATTTGTCAAAAAAAAGAAAAATAATTTTTATTGTAAAATAAATTGACTTATTAAAACATCGGTTTCATGCTTGAGTCAATGATTAATAGGTCAAAGCCTCCATTGCAAGCTTCTAGGGTTTATATCAAGAGTCCTTGTCCTTGTCAATATGTAAAAGACCCTTCTTGGGATTTATCTATAAAATAAAAAATTTATTTTTATGTAAATTAGGTATTTTTGGTCTCCTCCACAAAGTTGGCCTCAACCTGGACAAGTCAACCTAATTAAGAGGCATAATCCACTATAAAGGCAACAACTCGACCTCATTTGGAACACATTCACAAGAAGTTTGATATACAGTTGTTGGGTAATAAAAGAGGGTGCAGAATTCAAGGAATACAGAGAAAAACCATAGCGAATAAGTTTCTAGACCATTTTCTCTCTCTTGTGACCCACACATGTGAAGTTATGGAACTACAGAAGGGCCGTAGTTGCAGAGCCACAGTAGGGTCAAAATTCTGTATTGTTTCTAGGTTGAAGCTACTATAAAAGAAGAAACTATTGAAGGTTCCAAAATCATCTTAGAAGGCTGAATTGGTGGAGGAGGAAGGTCTTTTGGTGAGGTCTAAGGTCTTGGTCTATCTCAATTTTATTTACTAGTGAAAGAGTTTAATTGGGTTTTCCCCTATACAGGGGTTTTAGCCCTGACTGAGTGCCTACAACTGGTGTCATTCATTTTCATGTTTTGATTTAATGATTTCTTGATGAAAAGAAGATAAAAAAAGAACACAAAGAAAGTTAATAAGATTATAATTTAAACATCACAAGTAATTATCGACATAAGAAAATATTTTTGCCTTTCTGGTCTTCTAACATGGTATCAGAGCTAAGGTGAAGGAGGAAAGAAAAAGGAAACTTGAAGGTCTATTGAAAGAAGGGTTAAGAAGGTAGGAGCAAAATAAGATCATTAAGAATAGGATCATCTATATCAAGTGAAGGAAATATTATAAAGTCTATGGAAACCTCAATGAAGACAAAAAATAAGCTAGAAGGAGCCTCCAACTATAGGGCATGGAAGAAGAGGGTAGACCTTATTCTTGCTAAGCATAAATTTTTGGATTTTGTTCAAGGAAACGTCAAGGAACCAACAAATGATGCATGAAAAGAAAAATACAAGGAAACTAACATCTTGGCCATGAATTTGATTGTATATGGAATGAAGGAAAATCTAATCCCATACATATCTAATATAGAATTTGCAAAAGAGATGTATGAAGCCCTCTTCAAGTTGTTTACCATCAAGAACATTGGTCGGATAACTAGTCTCAAGAATGAATTGAGAACAATAAAAATGACAAAAGATGATATTGTGTCACCATATTTTCTAAGGATATCGAGAATAAGAGATGAACTCCAAGCTATTGATGAAGTTGTACTCGAGAAAGAACTCATGTTTACTGCACTACTAGGTCTACCAAAATCTTGGAGATCTTTTGCAGCAGGAATTAGCAGTTGGAAAGATATACCAACCTTTGAACAAATGTGGAACACATGCACTCAAGAAGAAGTCCACATCTCATCTGTAAGTGACAAGGAGGAGGATGAAAAAAACAACACTTCAAATGCCTACTCTACTCATCACATTAAGAAGGGAGTATACAAGAAGTTCAAAGGACTAAAAGAAGAAGGTTGATCTATCAAAGATTGAATGCTACAATTTTCATAAGATGGGACACTACAAAAGCCAATGTCCTAAAAATACAAGAAATAAGAAGAGAGAAAGAGAACATGCAAATATTGTCGATGAAGCTCCATCCAAGAAAAACAAGATTGAAGAATCCGAAGTCAAATACTTAGACCATTAAGTATTGTATTACATATCCTTCTAAGTCTACTATTTCAAGTTTTGTAATATTTTCTTCTATGCTTTGATTTCTAGAGTTTGCAGATCTAATAATTATTTTTAGAACTTTTTGGATTGTTGAAGTTGTAGGTATCCCTCAAAAGAACTAGATTAAGAGAGGGAGCCTTCACCATTTTACCAAATGATAAGCATATTGTTCTTTGTTTCATATTTCATGTTTGGTTTCCTTGTCACATCAAGATTTGTTAGTATTGTATACTCATAACCTTTTTCTTTATATCTTTCTTGGTAGGAAAGCATGAAAAATACACAAAGGTTATGTAGGAAACTTCGAAGGAAAGATTTGAGTCATGAAATAAGCTCTATTGCAAAGGAAGCCCTTCAAAATGATATTGTGTCAGGTTTGTTAAATGAAAACTCAAGGTATATCTTAGAATACAAGATTTGTTGCAAGATTCTATTTATACAAAAAGGTATGATCATTCTCATTTGATTTTTTTTTATATAACTAACATCTTTATGTCTAGGGTTTTGAATCATAAAGATTCTTGTTAAGGTAATTAATTATTAGATTGAATATACCCTTGTTATACTATCTCTTGTCATTTGTGTTGAAATATGTGACTAGGTTCAGTCTTAATAATGACATATGTAATCATGATTGTATGTATCTAATGAAATGAAGAATAAAAATAAATAAATTTATTATTGTTATTCTTGAGGCATGGGTTTCATGCTCAAGAAAAAAATATTTTTAGGTCGAGCACCCATTGAGTGCTTCTAGGTTTGTCATAAACTCAATTGAGTCATTTTCATGTATTGGAGACCCATTTGGGCATGTTACATATTGTAAATAAAATTTATTTGAGTCGGAAGACCCTCCAAGACCTCGTCATGGTGCAAAGATCAAGTTGGCCTAAAGATATAAATTCGTACCCCTCAAAAGCCTATAAATAAGAAGGATCTCAATCTCATTTGGAAAGTCACTCAAGAAAGTTCGATCTCCTCAAGAAAGAATATGGAAAAGGACAAAAAAGAAGAAGAAAAGAAAGATCAAAGTTTTTGGGCCCCTCTCTCTCTCATGTTAGCGTTTCTACAGTTGTTGGGAAAGTCAAAGTGTTATAAATTTGGTGGATAAGTGAAAATGTTGGAGAGTTGTTGGGAAAGTTGAAGTGCTGGAATTGTTGGGCAGCTCGAAGTTGCAAAAGAAACAACTAGGTCGAAGTTGCAGAAGAAACTGTAGGGTCAAAGTTTCATAAGAAACTTCGAGGTCGAAGTTGCAAAAGAATTTGTTGGGGTTGTAGAAGAATTTGTTAGACGTTGAAATTGCAAAAGTTGCTGCAAGCAAAGATCGAAAGGTTTGACTTGGTATTGGAGGGTCTTGGTCAAGGGTCATAGGTCTTAGAATTCATCAATTGAAGTTCTATAAGAAGAGAATAATTCTTGTGGGTTTTCATCTTAAGTGGAGAGGTTTTGGTCCTGGATGATCGCCTACATCTTGTGTCCTCTTGTCTCATTATTCTTTATGATTTGGTAGTTTTTTTGATGATAATAAAACTAAATATAATAAAGAGAAATAAGAATCTAATTAAGTAAAAATACATCACAAGCAGTTATCAAAGTAAGAAAAATCACCTAATCTAGCTACCCTAAATTTCTCAACATGGTATAAGAGCTAAGGTGACTACATCAAGGAAAGACAACTTAAAGAAGGATACTTAAGGGTCAAAACATCAAGAAGTTCGATCAAGCAAGGAGTATAATACCTAGCGAAGACAAGGAGAGATAAAGGAAGGAAGAGTAAAGTACTTTTGGGTCTATTTTCTGGGCTATATTCTCCACACATGTGAAGTATTAGGGAATCTTTATGCAACATCAAGTATTGAATTTATAGCCACCATCAAAGGTCAAGTTTGTAAGTTGAAATAACAAGAAAAATAGGTCAGGTCAAGTCAAGTGAAAAGAAGGTAAAAGTTTCCATCTTCTAGTCACACATGTGATCTAGGGTTACTACAGAAAAAGTTGAAATTGCAAACTTACTACAACAAGCCGAAGTTCTAAAGAAGGGTCGAAATTTGAGGTTGTGAAACAAGTTGACTAGCGTTGATTTGAAAGAAGAGAAGCATAAAAAATTATTGTCATTATCATCAAGGAATGAATGTGATCTCTCTTTGAGTCAAGGATCACTTTCAAAGGAAGGCATCTTCACCAACAAGACATCTTCTATTATCTACATCATTATCAACATCAAGAAGGCATCAAGTTGAAGATTTCATCATCTAGGAGTATCTTCACTTGCCAAGTAAGTATCTTTATATCTATATTTGAATCTATCAAAATGACTTCATTTTGCAAGGAAAGCAACAAATTGGTTGGGTTGTCAAACTTTCTTGCATGGAAGAAGAGGACACATTTGATCCTCATAGAAAATGAAGTCGTTGAGCATGTTAAGGGTTTTTTCATTAAACCTCCAAAGGAAGAAGCTCAAGCAATAACTGAATACATGAAAAGGGAAATACAGGCTCAAAGGATTCTTATAGAATCCATCAAGGATCCCCTCGTTCCGTTTGTAAGAAGTTAGAGACATCAAAACAAATCTACAAGCACCGCTGGAGAATTCATATCTTTAAGAACCGAGCTGTATAAAATGAAGATATCAAAGGAAGAAGGAATAACCTCATACTCCATGAGGGTGTCAGAAATTCGAGACCAACTACAAGAGTTGGAGGAAATCATGTTAGATAGAAAAATGACCACCATGGTGCTCTACCTAATGAATGGGGCAACTTCGTATCAAGCATTTTTGGAAAGAAGGAAGCCACACCATTCAGTGAACTCTAGGCATTGTGTAAGATTGAAGAAATCAGGTTAAAAGCTAAAAGTGATGTGGGACTAAGCGAACAATTTCAAACATTTGTTGCCATGGCTAAAAGAAAAGAAAAGTTTGGAAAATTTGGCCCTCAGAAAAGAAGAAGAAGAATATGTTGAAGATTCAATGATATGGCTATTAGGAATATGGAAATTTCAAGAAAGATTGTCCAAAGTTCAAGAAGGACAACAAGAGGAAAGGAAGAAATGAGGCTCATATCACTGAAGAAGCTGAAGAATATCATTTTGGGATTCAACTGCATTAATCTAGTCATTCACGTATGATCATTTCCAGCTAGCTTAACGCAGTTGAATCCCAAAATGATATCTAATATAATGCACTGCGTAAACCCCCATACTTAAGAAGCTGAAGAAGTTAAAGAACGCGATGACAACAAATCCAAAGGGATAAATCTTCATTATTAGGATTGCATTGAGAGGGGCTCTATAATCCAGTATATGAGTAATGTGTAGATGTAATGTAAGAAAGCTTGGAAACATTTTACATGTCGACTTACTATGTTGGATTTATATTAATATGTCCAAATTTACATGTCAGTTAAAATTAATATAGAGCCCAAGGGAGATGTTGTAGTGTCCATTAAAAATTAAAAGTAATAAAAATAATAAAATTCAAATTTGTTACATTGTAATTTTGCTTTTATTAATAAAATTATGAATAACTTTTTAGATTAACAAAAATGATGATATACATATTACAGTAAAATATATAAGTAGCAACAATAAGTTAAGACCCATTTTACCTTATAAAATAGAATAATGATTATGTAACCATATTTAAATTTAATTAATAAGCACATAAACTTACAATATAACAGTATGTTTAACCATGTGAATATCCATTTGTTACATTGTAATTTTGTTTTTATTAATAAAATTATGAATAACTTTGTAGATTAACAAAAATGATGATATACATATTATAGTAAAATATATAAGTAGCAACAATAAGTTAAGATCCATTTTACCTTATAAAATAGAATAATGATTATGTAACCATATTTAAATTTAATTAATAAGCACATAAAATTACAATATAACAATATATTTAACCATGGATATTCACGTCCACTTTGCCATAAATATTATTAACTTGTAAATAGGCTTTGTTACAATACCATGGGCCAATAACATGGCTCATCAATACAACATGCCCAAAAACCATCTATCATTTCGCAGTCAAAAATATTTTTTAAATATTATTGAATTTAATTTTATAAAATTTTATTAAATTTAAAAAAAAATGTATAAATTACTTTTGAGATATATACAACATAATCACATGAAATATATAATATATAAATAGTAGCTATAAATTAAGGTCCATTTCACCATATAAATTAAAATATTAATTTTGCAACAATATTTAAATTTCATTAAAAAAAATTAATACTTACAATATAACAAGATTTTAACCATGGATATTCGCTGCCACTTTACCATGGATATTATTAACAATACCATACCATGTGCTAATACAATGTCTCATCTATACCACATGCCCAAAAACTATCCCTCATTTAACAATCAAAATAATACTTACAACTAACGAGACTTTTAACCATGGATACTCACCCCACTTTACCATGGATATTATTAACCATACCATACCATGGGCCAATACCATGCCTCATCAATACCACATGCCCAAAATCAATCTCTCATTTCACAATCAATATATTTTATAAATACATTTTTTTAAATTTAATTTTATTACATTTTTGGGCCAAGAGATACTCTCCATCCTAGCATGGAAGAGTTTTTGTAATGTCTAGTTATATTATGTTATCTAAACATTTTAACACGGTCAAATTAACTAAAAATAAAAATAAAATTTTTAATTAAAACATTTTGACTCAGTGAAATTATATAAAAATAAAAAATTAAACTAAAAAAAAATTAATAATTAAACCAGCCTAGATCCATCTTAACTTCGGATTTATCAAGCTTTGATATTTATAGAGGTGCAAACCTTTGTTCAAGTTTTTCACTCAGAAAAGAGGTTTTCACCTTCAGAGATTTGATCCCTCTTGGCCCTTGATAGATCCGGAGTTAAGATGGATCTAGGCTGGTCCAACATATAGCAAGGAGAAATGGAAGGTGAAAAGACCTCCACCATGGCAATGAAGATGAGAAGCATTATGACGAGATGCATCTTAGTAGAAGATGACATCATACTAGAAGCATGTGATTAAATAAAGAGCATGAGAAATCCTTATAAAAGCTGGAAAGATAGCTGACATAGAAGTCTACATAGTTGCAACAATCATCATAGAAGCAAGTAGCTCTTGGTAATCTCATTGAAAGCATAAACAATACTTATGGTTAGAATAAATTCATCTAGTGTAGAACTCATCATACATCTTGGGAAGGAGCATTTGTAAGATGAGGATAATTAAGATCCTTTATTGGAATCTTCATTATAAGGTTCATCTCTTGGAAGAAGCAAGTGTCTCATTGAGAATTCCACCCTTTATGGGATTCATTGTTTGGAAGAATGATGGTATGATGACAAAGGAATGCAACATGTCAAGATGGTTGAAGTAATCTCAATCAAGGAAATGAAGTTTGCGAAGGAATACTAGATGACCAAAAGGAAGAATGAGGTATGCATGCATGTATTTGATAGATTTACTCATGTGATCATATAGTTGTAGATATCATGGATAAATGCTCTATCTCATGAACATGATTAAAGAAAAGGGGATCTCTTCGTTGAAAAGATACATGAAGGAAAGGTTCGCATATTGACTAGATGGAATATGTTGAAGAAAGTGTAACTAGGTTCGGTCTTCATAATGACATGATCTTTGTATATGACGTGATAAATATAATAAATTACTTTTGTATATCTTGCTACATGGGTTTCATGAGCAAGAAGTGTCATTAGTCAAAGACTTCTTGATGTCTTTAGGATTTTATTTATATGTCAAAGAGTCAGGTCATGTATTGAGAAGCTCTTTAAGAGCCTATGTAAAATATATCTATGTCAATGCTGCCCTCCAAGACCAAGAAAAATCCTCCAAGAGCAAGCACATCGAAATCTTCAAGCAAAACAATGAAGAAATCTTATGTCAGCTCCAAAAATGAATTAAAAGGAAATTATTGAATAAATGGAAGTCATGTCGGCTTGGGTAATAGTCATGACTGTTCATACACTCACGTCGGCTCAAAATAGGTGCACTCACTACTATAAATACCCGTCTAGGGTATCCACAAATGAATGAGACAGATCTTAGGTTTTTCTCTATGAAATTTCACATGTGAATAGAGGAACAAATCCACACTACGAGCAGGAATATGGAGAAGGGCTTGACTACACCTAAGATGGGTTTAAGGTGTAGGCAAGCTACACTTCGGATGGATAGAAGAGTAGACAAGACTTCAACATACTTATGAACGAAGGGCACAATCAAGCTAGATCCCGAATAGATGGAGCAGAAGGCTCCCTAAATGGATAGACAGTTTTGGCATAGAGATTTCTCTGCTCTTTCGAAGGTATGGTCTTGGCATATTGAAGAACCACAGTCACAATAGTGACATAGAAGATCAAAATCATGACAGTGAAGGACAACAATAGTATCGACATAATTAGAAGGATCAAACATAATGATCTTGGCATGATTGTGACAAGCGGAAGACTCAGATCTATCAACTTGATTACTTTACATTGCAATGAACAACAACGATAAAGGTTTCAAAGAGTAAGTCTTCGATCGTGACATAAATATGATCGTTTCATTCTTAAGATAAAAATATCACAAGGATCTACCTTCTCAGCATTCTCTTAAGTAATGACATTGTAGACACAACACATGATAACATCTCTGTAGTAGATATCTCACAGTCCTAACAGATTAATGATGAAGAAAGATCTATGCATTTATAGTATGGATATAATATGGATCATGAGCCTGATATCTCAGTGGCTTCATTATGTTAATGATACTGATGTGATTATACATCCTACACGAAAAGAACAACAAGTGAAGATGCAACATGAGTGTGATGTTAAGTAGAGATGATGATGATCTCAATGAAGACGAGAGATCTCCGTGAAATGATGAAGAGGCTATAATGAAGATCTCAATGATGCAACAATAATGGCTTCAACAATGATGCAACAATAATGGCTTCAACAGTGCAACAACCATGACGATCGCAGCAGTGTTCGAGGAAGAGGATTGATGTCTTAGTATTGGAGAGGCAGATTGTATCAAGGCATGGTCTTGGTATTTGTGAAGTGAATCTCCATAAGAAGAATTTTGTGTGGGTTTTCCTCTTCAAGAGGGAGAAGTTTTGGCCTTGGAAGAAAGCCAAATATTTGTGTTCTTGTCTCTTTTGGTTTTTGATAGAAGTTTGATGAAGCTAACATATACACACTAATAATTAAGGAAACATTAAGCTAATATAAATTGCATAAATACTTCACAAATTGTTATCATGTAACGAAGAATCAACTTAATTTCTGAATTCCCTAGATTCTTCAACATGGTATCAGAAAAAAACTAGGTTCAATAGTCAAAGAAAGGGCAGAAAAGAGACATACAAGAATCAAGATTCTAGCAAGCTCAAGGATGGCAAATCAAACCATAGTCATGATCAAACCCTAAATCAGAGATTAGTCTACAACAACAAGTGTTTTGGATGTCAACAATCTTCATATCTCAGGGTATGTGACAACAAATTTGACAAGTTTCATCTACAACATCTCAGTCTCTCAGAAGTAAACACTTCCCTTAAGATAGTAGATCTTAGTGGAACTTGATTCAAAGGCATATATAGGAGTGCATATTGACAATAATCAAATGAGAAGCTATACTATCTAATGGATCACTATGCATCACGATGAGCAACTTCAATTTTCTATGTACCAACAGTTTGTTGGAAGACAATCTTCCTATCAAGTATCTCAGTCAGTGGAAACATCAAAACATCTGCTCCAACTACTGCCAACATGATCAAGGTGAAGACTTTATCTTCACAATCAAGTAAGTACCTTTTCATTTTATAATCAAATTTGGTTTTATGACTTCATGATTTCAAGAATACCTATATAGGATGGATCATCAAGGGTCTTGCATGGAATGAGAAGGACTGTCATTATCCTTATAGAATTCAGTACATCAAGGTCTCCTTTAAATTTATGAGAACTCTAAGGCTCAATAAAGTAAGGAAGGAGACATAAGAAGGATACATGAAATGATAGAGGGTATACTATCTAAAATATGGTAAAGAAGAATGAAGATATATCTTCATGAGATCTCAGTTACAATATCTGGGAAAAATGATGAGAAAATAATCATCATTGATATTGATATTGATAAGCAAGGTAACAAATTCCCATGAATAAGAAGGTTACCTCGATCAATAGTTTGTGGCCTCTATGTTGAATAGAGAAAGACAAAAGACTCAAATATGTGTAAAGGAAAGGTTGAAAAGATAGTACTATGGAAAGATTACTTGAAGGATGGAGGAAGTTGAAGAAAGGATCAGGGAAAGAGGGAGTAATAGATCTCCATTATAAATGAGATGGTGTCCCTCTCAAAAGGATCCTATTAGAAGTCCTTGTAGATATGATCATGATAAGAAGATGCATCATGGCATCATGGACACAAGAGATCGTATGAATCATGAAGAACATAGCTCTTGGGAATCTCATTAAATATCAATGGAAAGGAAGAAGTCATCCAGGACAAAGGGAACATTTTCCAGATAGGGATATACTAGATCCTGAAGAGTCTCTAATTGAAACCTTAGTGGAGGAATCCCTAGTCTGGGAAGGAAACAAGAGCTTCATTAGGAATTCCAACTTACAGAAATCATGAGATAAAGGACTGATGAAGTAGATCAAGGGATTGAAGATCCTTTCAATCAAGAAAGCTGCTGAAAGAAGCCTAAAGGAATAATGAGGTATGTATGCTTGTATTTAATTAATATTGTAATGTCATGTCATATGGTTGCAGGTAACATGGATTGGGCATGATCAAAAGGGAAAAAATCTCCTCCTCTGAAAGGATGCTGAAAGACTTAAGTCACACTAGATGAAATCAACATAATATGTCCTCATATAAAGTATGAGGTAGTTGATCACAATTGGATAACTCTGATTGAAAGGTCTTGGGAATGAAAGATATAAGGATGGAAGAGATCGTGAATTATGCAACCATGATGAAGGCAATCAACATCAAGAGGATCATGATGACTTGACTAGGAAATCTCCCGGAATGATGTGAAGACTCTGATGCAAGTTTGAAAAGATGAAGACCCTTGACAACAAATATAGTTGGGAGATGTGTCAACATGTATACAGGATGTTGATACCTACAAGGAGATGTCATTGGAAAAATGCCATCACCAAATGTTAACATGTGATTTGTTTTTGGTGTCCGACCTCTTGGAAAATTATGAGTATGTGTGTAGGGCTAAGGTAAGGAGAGTTGTGAAGGATGTAACAACTATGTACCTTGTGAATCAATGTTGAAGAAAAAGGTGAAGATATATGGCCCTACAAGGGAAATCCCAGATGCAAAGCCAAGGAGGATAATTTCCAGGATGACATGAAAGAGGAAAGTAATGGATGGCTGAACCCTACATGTGGAGAAAATTGACAACTCGAAGTATTGGATCATCAGTAAACTAGAAGACCCTATAAAGCACTGATGATAGAGTCCCTGGGTAAGAGGGAGCTAGGATGGTTCCTATGAGTAAAGGAACTCGAGCAAGTTTCTAAGTTAAGAGAAACTTGGAACTCGTTCTTGATTAAGAGGGAGAGTTAGACACGAAATTATTTTCTTCAGTTTGGAAGAAAGAATGGAGGATTGTGTAATCATATGGAATCAGACACTCTTTGAGGATGTGATAGGGCATCCAAGACAAGAGTGGGCAAGAGGACTAATATTCTTGAGGGATGGGTACCCGAGATGAGAATAGTCCTAGTAGGCCATACTCGAAGAACACCTAGGTGGGTATGACAGATGGATTGCAAATCCGAATCTTCTTATGAGAGATTATTCAGATTGAGAATGACCAAGTACCATTATGAAAACCTCCCTAGTTAAGAGGGAGTGTTGAAGAAAGTGTAACTAGGTTTGGTCTTCATAATGGCATGATCTTTGTATCTGATGTAATAAATATAATAAATTACTTTTATATATCTTGCTACATGGGTTTCATGAGCAAGAAGTGTCATTAGGTCAAAGAATTCTTCTTGGTGTCTTTAGGATTTTATTTATATGTCAAAGAGTCATGTCATGTATCGAGAAGCTCTTTAAGAGGATATGTAAAATATATCTATGCCAATGCTGCCCTCCAAGACCAAGAAAAATTCTCCAAGAGCAAGAAAACCGAAATCTGTAAGCAAAACAATGAAGAAATCTTATGTCGACTCCAAAAATGAATTAAAAGGAAGTTATTGAATAAATGGAAGCCATGTCGGCTTGGGTAAAAGTCATGACTTTTCATACACTCACATCGGCTCAAAATAGGAGAAATCACTACTCTAAATACCCGTATAGGGTATCCGTAAATGAATGAGATAGATATCAGGTTTTTCTCTCTGAAATTTCGCATTTGAATAGAGGAACAAATCTACACTACGGGCAAGCATATAGAGAAGGGCTTGACACACCTCAGATGGCTTTAAGGTGTAGGCAAGCTACACTTCAGATGAATAGAAGAGCATACAAGACTTCAACATACTTATGAATGAAGGGTACAGTCAAGCTAGATCTCGAATAGATGGAGAAGAAGGATATCTGAATGGATAGATAGTCTCGGCATAGAGATTTCTATGCTCTTTCGAAGGTATGGTCTTGGCATATTGAAGGACCACAATCAAAACAGTGACATAGAAGATTAGAATCATGATGGTGAAGGAGAGAAACAATCTCGGCATAATGAGAAGGATCAAACATAACGATCTCGACATGATTGTGACAAGTGGAAGACTCAAATCTATCACTTGATTGCTTTACATTGCAATGAACAACAGTGATAAAGGTTTCAAAGAGTAAGTCTTCGATCGAGGAATAACTATGATTATTTCATTCTTAAGATAAAAAGATCACAAGGATCTACCTTCTCGACATTCTCTTAAGTAATGACATTGTAGACGCAACACACGATAATATCTCTGTAGTAGATATATCATAGTCCTAAGAGATTAACGATGAATAAGGATCTCTACATGATCCAAAATGGATCTAACATAGACTTCTAAGTCTATGAATTTTCCTCACAGAGGAAAAATGAAAGTCAAAGGATGCTCCTTGAAATAGTCTCATTGTAGAGATCTCTTCATTCCGAATCTAATGCAATTTGAATGGGCTAAAATGGACTTCAGATGAAGAAGTTATTAACAAAAGAAGATTGCCCATTATCCTTAGAAAAGGAGGCAAATTCTTATAAAAAATGGGCTTAAGGCTTTATATGCGTTCCTTAAGGAAATCACATTGGAGAAAAGCCAAGCGGAGTGTTAAAGGACCTAGCCTTAAGGAATTGCGATAGTGGCAGCGCGATTACACGTGGACCGTTAGATCAGATGCGCATATCAACGGTGGAGATGGCTTTATCGCATCGCACAAAACCATGGGAGAATGACCAAGATCCATGCCATTGCGACTTGCGATAGCAATCAGCAATCAGATCATACAATATAAAGGGCCGTTTAGGTATGCGATATGCGATGGGACCGATAGCGATACGCCGATGTGATCAACGATCGATGATTGGTGAATCCCAAATAAAAAGGGTTGTTACAAATGCGATATGCCGATGAGAGATATGCGATAAGTTCCGATCGGGTGATCGGTGGATCCCCAATACAAAGGGCCATTGACATATGCGACATGCAATTGTGATATGCGATCAAAGCATAGACCCGGTGAGGTTTATGAATGCGATTGCATAAATTTTGAAATCTGGATTTTTGGATTTTTAGTGTATTTCTGTGTATTTGGGTTTTTGGCCTACGCAAAGCGATTGCGATATGCGATGAAAGGACGGACCCGAAAGGCTTATAGGGGCAATTGCATATTATTTGAAGTCCGGCTAAAAGGCCCATAATGTGTTTTTCGTGTGTTTCTCTATGTATTGCCATGACGTGTTGGAATTCAGGATGATTGTAGGAGGAGGCCAAACAACTGAGTTTCGTGTACCCGCCGGTGCATTTCAATGGGAAAACTGATTCTTTAATGAATCGATTGGTCTTCCATGCTTGCAGGGGCAAAAACCGATGCACGATAAATACACAAAGAACAGAATTGACAGGGAGTTGCGTAGAGGCCGAGCAAAACACAGAAAGCATAGAGAAAGAGGATTCTCGGAGGCTCATGTAGAGTAATGCTCAGAGGAAGCCCAAAGAAGCTTAGAGAAGCTCAACATAGCCACCAGAGGTTGGAAGGTAGAGCCAAAGTGTTGACAAAGGGATAACCACCAGAGGTTGGAGGCAGAGCCGCAGAGCCAGAGGGCTCAATGGACTTCTACAAGCCATGAAGCTGTACTGAAGTCATAACAACAAAGAGATCGAAATGATCAAGATGTTGCTGGTGTCTGATGTGTGCTGAAGACAGAAGAAGGAATTCTAGAGATAGTTGAAAGAATTATGAGGGAGTTGGTGCAAGCTAGGAGCTCAAGATAGCCCAAAGCGTTGATTGAAGGAATCTAGTCCAGAGAAGCCTAGATCTGTCTGCAGAGTATGGAAAACCAATGGGATAAGATGGTATTCTAAACCCATAGGCTCAGTGTAAACCAATAGATTTAAGTGTGGAACTTATAAAAGAATTTAAGCCATAATCCCAAGAGCCTAGTCGAGTTGATTAGAGCTCAAGGAGACATAGCCCAAGAGGTTTGGGTGAACTCCATATTATATTGCTGTTATGTGTGATTGCTTATTGCTGAATTGTATTTGCTGTTATATGTTTTATATTAGTTCAAGCAAATAAACTTAAAGCACTTAACATTTAAAGTACAAACACAAGCATAAACCTATTTCAAGTTCTTTTAATTCCGGATTTATCAATCATAAGCATAGATCTTGGGAATATATAAGCTTTGGAGAGGAAGAGGTTCTTGTAAGCTTGACAAGAAGCCTTTAGTGCCCCATTTCAGATCACTACATTTCTAGTATGGATATAATATGGATCATGAGCCTGCTATCTGAGTGGCTTCATTGTGTTAATGATACTAATGTGAGTATACATCCTACATGAAAAGAACAAGAAGCGAAGATTCAACACGAGTGTGATAGTAAGTAGAGATGATGATGATCTCAATGATGAGAGATCTTTGTGAAATGATGAAGAGGCTATAATGATGATCTCAGTGATGCAATAGTAATGGTTTCAACAATGCTTCAATCATGGAAATCTCTGTAGTGTTTGAGGAAGAGGATTGATGTCTTGGTCATATCATACTTTAAAAATAGTAATCACAGGGAAAGCTAGTTACATTTACTGGATCTTTTAAAGTGAAGTATGAAGTGGAGAAAAGGCGTGTTTCAGTGGTGATTGAAAAGCATTTAAGATTTTTTCAATCAGACTTCAGAACAAAACATATAGATTGTAAAAAAAATCCAAATAAGATGTTCAATAACATATCTTATTTTTTACATCTCATGTTTTACAATTAGATTTTAGATGATAAACATACAGAGAATAACAATGGAAACAATAGTTACAATAAGAAAAACATCACCAGTAAATCGCAACACAAGAATCCTGTGAAAAGTATTTGTATTAATGATTAGTCCATTTGATCTCAATGAACAACTTTACATGGGACAATAGATTTCTTCGTACAAACCCCAACACTTTCTTACTTCAAATGATGAAGTATTTATACAAATTCTAAACTAAAATATCTTGATAAAAATCTCAAGATCTTTTTACAAATATCCTAAACTGTTTTACACAAATAGAAATGAAATGTAGGACATTCAAAACTAATGTATCTACTTGGCACTATCATTATGTATTTTTGTTGACAAAAAAGAGAAATTCGAATTTGATTGCAACTCTTAGTTGATGAGGTGGCTAACTGTCTTTGAGCATTTTCCTCTCGAAATTATGCAAAATAGGGTCCAGTCATCCCTTTGTATATCTCAATCCATGATAGATATGTAAAAGTGAGAGTTTATTTTAGATAAATATGTGCTTGAGATAAACCTCTCTCAGGTTCCCAAAATTCAGCTCCAGTTGTTCCCAATATTCTCTGCAAAAAGGTGACTGAAACAGGGCTTTGCACAGTTCGAAAAATAGGTTGTAAATATGTAAATGTATCTCTCACTATGTAATAGATGTGTAAAATATGAAGTAGGTTATTTTAATTTGGCATCTTAGGAACACAAGCCTCCTCCAGTTTCTCAAGAGTCATCTTTGATTGGCCACAATATGTTCTGCAAAAGTATGACTAAACAATAAAATTTGGGAAAATATGTTTGCAAAGCTTCATCTGTATATCCAAACCATAATAGCTATTACAAAACTGAGAGAGGTTTTTGTACATGAGGATGTTGGCAGCAAAAACTATTTCAGTTTTTGAAAATTAGTCCTCATTGGTTTGGAAAGCATGTTTGAAATTAATGTGGTGTATAGGAAAAAACATAGTTTCAATTGATCATGAGACAGATGAATGACGTGGATGTGGGATATGACATGGCAGTGTATGTTGGTGCGGGATTGTAGGAATTTACAGGGTAAGTTCCTCAGACAAAACACCAAAAGGACACCACTCACAAACAGATCACAGATCAATACACCAGTATTTTGACGTGGTTAAAACCCTCAGAGAGGGAAACAGTCCAC
>APFE031609535.1:39857-61635 GCA_000404065.3 Pinus taeda
ATCACCAACGGACGCGGCCCTCAAATAGCTCTGTACCATGTAGGAATTTACAGGGTAAGTTCCTCAGACAGAACACCAAAAGGACACCGCTCACAAACAGATCACAGATCAATACACCAGTATTTTGACGTGGTTAAACCCTCAGAGAGGGAAACAGTCCACGGCCTGCGCCAACGTGGCTACTACAGGCAATTTATTAATAAAAGAATGAAAATTTACATAAGCTTCTCTCATGCACGGTTAACCTACACATGACCCTCCATGCGCTTTAAATAGAATTCATGGACCAATCGGGTGTCAAGCCACGGATCAAGTGTCGGTAATACCGAGGAGAGAATGAACCGTCGGATCACTACATATCGGGACCGTCGGATTGTAAGTTACAAAATGTACAACGGTAAAGAAACACACTTTACCTAACTCTATACCTAACTCTATACTAGACCAAGTTGAACTTAACTATTTCCTTTGTGTCGAAATATCCTAACAGGGATTAATGGGAAGAGAATACGTGGCAGGATAGGAGTGGCGGAGTTGATGAAGTGGGGACATGGTAAACAGATGAGGGGAAGTGGTTTCTGGAGGGTGTTGTGGGCGGTTAGTGGTATCAGGTTGGGGCGGGGGGGAGGGGGGGGTGCGAAACGTAGGGGAGCGGACATGTAGCCATGGGACCTGGTGGGGAAAACTAACTTTTTGCACTCCCTCACCCAATGGTAAATCTAGGATGGAGGGGGGGGGGGGTTGAAAACTGATGAGGTCCGTTGATCAAGAGCGGGATGACATCCTGATGCCTTCAATGTTGCTGTACTTTAACCATAAGCGACAAAAGAGATTTGTCCACTTGCACCTTTTGATTCTTGATTTGATCTTAGGATAAAGGTTTATAAATATAAAATATGTCAAGTAATTTATCCATTCGTGCCTTTATGCTTTTTACATTGTCACTAAAACTTTGGATAAAATGACATATCAGCATATTTTTTTATTTTCTCAAGGTTTTGACCTTTTTTGGAAATAGTTTACAATTTGGAATATTATTTACAATGAAATATAATAATGATTAGATATAATAAAGCAATCCTATAAAAATTATAGGACCCTAATAGTGGTTCCAACTAGGGATGGCACTTCCTAGTGAAGTGTCAAGAACACCCTAGACTAGTAGCTTGATCCATTAGGTTGATCCCAAAACCTGCAACCTCTTTTGCCATAAAATTTATATTACTGAAAAATTCTCAAACTGAAATCAAAACCATTATGCACACTAAAATCTGAAACATACTCTGAACTGAAAGCCATATTGCAATCTAAAACTGAAACTGGAAATAATTCTTTGAAAAATGAAAATGCTCAAGGTACTAAGCTTATTTGCACTCTGTTACCTACTTTAATCTGATAAAATGACTGCCATATAAAGTGATAACAAACATCCAGTGCAACCATTCAACCAAATGGATACTTAACTGAAGTTTGCATTCTACTTCTTTAGGCGAAAAAATAAATTCAAAAAATGGCAACTTAACTTTTCCATTGGATCCAATAGCTGCATTGATGAATCTATAAAATTATCCCTTCAACAATGACTGCAATAGAATGACAAAAGGATCATGGAAAAAATGCAACGTAAGATCTTCAGGATGATTTAAAATAGGAAAACAAACCTCATTCCGAACTATTGTTTTGCTTATGTGTTGAAACTGATTCTCTTCGAATAGAATGGGAGAAAAATGTTTTTCCTTGTTATTATCCACTGTAGTCAAGTGTTTTGAATTCGCTTGAATCTCCTCAAATATGACAAAAATATCTTTTACTTGTTGATTTTCACTACTGTCCTCTTCTTGATCGGGTTCAAGCTGTTGAATTTCTTCCTTTACCTCTAGCTAATCAGTTTGTTGTGGTGCTGCAAGAATTATTTCCTGTGGGGAATCTTCATGAACATATAGACAACATACATCCTCTATTTCTTCCTGAGGGGAAGATAATTCAAGCAAGACTTCTACTTTTTGTTCATAATGTTGAAAATGATTTCCATCTAAAGCCTCTAGTATTTCATCGTTTGTGAACTGATCATCATCATAGTAATATTCCAGATATTGAATAAAACTTTGAAAATGACCACAGTAGTTTTAAATCAGCAACAAACATGGATAATCCTCTATGTATTTCTTACCAAAAAAAGTATGGAAATTCTTTAACGAACATATACTAGTAGCCGATAGATTTTCATACCAAGATCTAGCCTATTCCTCCAAAGTTGCCATAAACATTTTCATAAGACAATCTTCATGAAATTTGAGTTTAAGCTTACAGATGTACATATGAAACCTCAAAAAATTTACAACATCATCATCTCCTTTTTGATCTTTAAACAATGGAAGATAAATTAACCAATCACTGCTAGGCATGGGATTTGGAAAACCTGGAATTATTGATATGTCCATAGGAGCATACTTGTGTTGTATTCTTGAACTCATTTTGAAAACAATCAACAATGAAAGGGAGTCACCATAAGTGCTTTAAAACTATGGATTCTTTTATAAGGGAGTCGCCAGGAGAATAATTCAGCCTTTTAGTGTCTGATCACTGTTCACCATCAGCAATCAGATCTGAAACTTGATACACTTTTTTGAGGAAGATAAAATGTCCTCCCTCGTATGTCGCCACTATGTTAATGTTCCGTAATTTCAAGGCTGAAGAAAAAACCACTGAGGCAACATCAAAACCACTTTCAAGTTTAGGATCTAGCCCTCCTAAACTCAGAGAGGGATCTCTTTGTGATATTTAGCTTTGTTTACTGGGAATTTCTGGATAGTTATTGGGTTCAGAGTTTGATTTTGAAAATGGTTTGGTTGGAACAACAACAGGAACCCATTGGGCAATGGAGTCAATAAAACTAAGTGGATCTGTACCAGACTTTAAAAAGAGTAATCACAAGGCAAGTTAGTTACATTTACTGGATCTTTTAAAGTGAATTATGTTGTGGAGAAAATGTGTGTTTCAAAAGTGATTGAAAAGAATTTAAGAATTTTTCAATCAGACTTCAGAAGAAAACATATAGCTTGTAAAAACAATCCAAATAAGGTGTTCAATAACATATCTCATTTTTTACATCTCCTGTTTTACAATTAGATTTTAGATGATAAACATACAGAGAATAATAATGGAAACAATAGTTACAATAAGAAAAACATCACCAGTGAATTGCAACACAAGAATCATGTGAAAAGTATTTGTATTAATGATCAATCCATTTCAGCTCAATGAACAACTTTACATGGGGCAATAGATTTCTTGGTACAAAACCCAACACTTTCTTACTTCAAATGATGAAGTATTTATACAGATTCTAAACTAAAATATCTTGATAAAAATCTTAATATCTTTTTACAAATATCCTAAACTGTTTTACACAAATAGAAATGAAATGTAGGACATTCAAAACTAATGTATCTACTTGGCACTATCATTATGGATTTCTGTTGACAAAGAAGAGAAATTCGAATTTGATTGCAACTCTTAGTTGATGAGGTGGCTAACTGTCTTTGAGCATTTTCCTCCTGAAATTCTGCAAAATAGGGTCCAATCATCCCTTTTTATATCTCAATCCTTGATAGATATGTAAATGTGATAGAGGTTATTATAGATAAATATGTGCTTGAGATAAAACTCTCTAAGGTTCCCAAAATTCAACTCCATTTGTTCCCAATATTCTCTACAAAAAGGTGAGTGAAACAAGACTTTGCACAATCCATAAAATAGGCTGTAAAGATGTAAATGTATCTCTCATTTTGTAATAATTGTGTAAAATATGAAGTAGTTTATTGTACTTTGGCATCTTAGGAATACAAACCTCCTCTAGTTTCTCAAGAGTCATCTTTGATTGGCCACAATATGTTCTGCAAAAGTATGACTAAACAAGAAAATTTGGGAAAATATGTGTGCAAAGCTTCATCTGTATATCCCTAACCATAATAACTGTTAGAAAAATGAGAGAGGTGTTTGTACATGAGGATGTTGGCAGCAAAATCCTCTTT
The DNA here is from genome assembly GCA_000404065.3 of Pinus taeda. NCBI lineage: Eukaryota > Viridiplantae > Streptophyta > Pinopsida > Pinales > Pinaceae > Pinus > Pinus taeda. The sequence continues at coordinate 43,892 of APFE031609535.1, forward strand.
CAGGTTTTGAAAATTAGTCTTCATTGGTTTGGAAACCATGTTTGAAATCAATGTGGCATATGGGAAAAAGTATAGTTTCAACTGATCATGAGATAGATGAATGATGTGGATGTGGGAGATGACATGGAAGTGTACGTTGGCTCAGGAGTAATGGGCAGATGATACGTGGTGGGATAGGAGTGGCGAAGGAGATGAAGTGGGGACATGGTAAGCAGATGAGGGGAAGTGGTTTCCAGAGGGGTTAGTGGGTGATTAGTGGTATCAGCCGCGCGGGGGGGTGGGTGCAAAATGTAGGGGAGAGGACACATAGTTATGGGACCTGGTGGGGAAAATTACCTTTTCGAAACCCCCCCAGTGGTAAAGCTAGGATGGAGAGGGGGGGGGGGGGCAGAAAATTGATGAGGTCCGTTGATTAAGAGTGGGATGACATCCTGATGCCTTCAATGTTGTTGTACTTTAATCATAAGCGACAAAAGAGCTTTGTTTGTTTTCACCTTTTGGTTCTTGCTTTAAGCTTAGGATAAAGGTTTATAAATATAAAATATGTCCAATACTTTATCCATTCATGCCTTTCTGCTGTTTACATTGTCACTAAAACTTTGGATAAAATGGCATATAAGTTATTTTTTCTTTTTTATTTTCTCAAGGCTTTGACCTTTTTTGGAAATAATTACAATATGGAATATTATTTACAGTGAAATATAATAATGATTAGCTATAAGCAAGCAATCCTATAAAAATTATAGGACCCTAACAGTGGTTCTAGCTAGGGATGGCATTTCCTGGTGAAGTGTCAAGAACACCGTAGACTAGTAGCCTGATCCATTGGGCCGATCCCAAAACCTGTAACTTGTTCTACCATATAATTTATGCCACTGGAAAACTCTCAAACTGAAATCAAAACCATTCTGCACACTGGAATCTGAAACATACACTAAACTGAAAGTCGTACTGCAATCTGAAACTGAAACTGGAAAGAATGCTTTGAAAAGAAAAAATTCTCAAGGTACTGAGCTTATTTGCACTTTGATACCTACTTTAATATGATAAAATTATTTCCATATCAAGTTATAACAAATATCCAGTGCAACCATTCAAGCAAATGGATACTTAACTGAAGTTTCTACTTCTTTAGGCGGAAAAATAAATTCAGAAAATGGCAACTTAACTTTTCCACTGGATCCAATAACTACATTGATGAATCCATACAATTCTCCCTTCACAAATGACTGCAATAGACTAACCAAAGGATCATGGAAAACATGCAACATAAGATCTTCAGGATGGTTTAAAACACGAAAACAAACCTCATTCCGAACTGTTGTTTTGCTTATGTGTTGAAACTGATTCTCTTCAAATAGAATGGGAGAAAACTATTTTTCCTTGTTATTATCCATTGTAGTCAAGTGTTCTAAATGATCTTGAATCTCCTCAAATATGACAACAATGTCCTTTACTTGTTGATTTTCACTTCAGTCCTCTTCTTGATCGGGTTCACGCTGTTGAATTTCTTCCTTTACTTCTCGTTGATCAGTTTGTTGTGGTGCTGCAAGAATTATTTCCTGTGGGGAATATTCATGAACATATATAAAACATACATCCTCTATTTCTTCCTGAGGGGAAGATAATTCAAGCAAGAATTCTACTTTCTGTTCATAATGTTGAAAAGGATTTCCATATAAAGCCTTTAGTATTTTATCATTTGTGAATTGATCATCATCATAGTAATATTCTAGATATTGAATAAAACCTTCAAAATGATCACAGTAGTTTTGAATAAGCAACAAAGATGGATAATCCTCTATGTATTTCTTACAAAAAACAATATGAAAATTCTTTAACGAACATATACTAGCAACCGACAAATTTTCATACCAAGATCTAACCTTTTCCTCCAAAGTTGCCATAAAATTTTTCATAAGACAATCTTCATGAAATTTGGGTTTAAGCTTATGGATGTGCATATGAAAACTCAACAAATGTACAACACCATAATCTCCTTTTTTATCTTTAAACAATGGAAGCGAAATTAACCAATCACTTCTGGGCATGGGATTTGGAAAACCTGGAATGCTTGATCTGTCCATAGGAGCATACCTGCATTGTATTCTTGAACTCATTTTGAAAACAATCAACAAAGAAATGGAGTCACCATAAGTGCTTTACAATTATGGATTCTTTGTTAAGGGAGTCGCCATGCAAACTTTGAGCTCCAGATTCTTGAAACATGGAGTCACCAGGTGAATAATTCAACCTTTTTGTGTCTGATCACTGTTCACCGTTAGCAATTAGATCTAGAACTTGATATTCTTTAATGAGGAAGATAAAATGTCCTCCCTAGTATGGTCACCACTATGTCAGTGTTCCGTAATTTCAAGGTTGAAGAAAAAACCACAGAGGAAACATCAAAACCACTTTCGAGTTTAGGATCTAGCCCTCCTAAACTCAGAGAGGGATCTCTATATGATATTTAGCTTTGTTTACTGGGAATTTCTGGCTAGTTATTGGGTTCAAAGTTTAATTTTGATAATGGTTTGGTTGGAACAACAAGAGGAATCCATTGGGAAATGGAGTCAATAAAACTATGTGGATTTGTATCAAACTTTAAAAAGAGTAATCATAGGCCAAGCTAGTTACATTTACTGGATCTTTTAAAGTGAATTATGAAGTGGAGAAAAGGTGTGTTTCAGTAGTGATTGAAAAGCATTTAAGATTTTTTCAATTAGACTTCAGAAGAAAACATACGGATTGTAAAAAGTAGTCCAAATAAGGTGTTCAATAACATATCTTATTTTTCATATCTCCTGTTTTACAATTAGATTTCAGATGATAGACATACAAAGAATAACAATGGAAACAATAGTTACAATAAGAAAAACATCACCAATAAACCGCAACACAAGAATCCTGTGAAAAGTCTTTGTATTAATGATCAGTCCATTTGAGCTCAATGAACAACTTTACATGGGACAATATATTTCTATGTACAAACCCCAACGCTTTCTTACTTCAATTAATGAAGTATTTATACAAATTATAAACTAAAATATCTTGATAAAAATCTCAAGATCTTTTTACAAATATCCTAAACTATTTTACACAAATAGAAATGAAATGTAGGACATTCAAAACTAATGTATCTACTTGGCACTACCATTATGGATTTCTGTTGACAAAGAAGAGATATTCGAATTTGATTGCAACTCTTAGTTGATGAGGTGGCTAACTATCTTTGAGCATTTTCCTCCCGAAATTTTGCAAAATAGGGTCCAGTTGTCCCTTTGTATATCTTAATCCGAGATAGCTCTGTAAAAAGTGAGAGAGGTTATTGTAGATAAATATGTTCTTGAGATAAAACTCTCCCAGTTTCCCAAAATTCAACTCTAGCTGTTCTCAATATTCTCTGCAAAAAGGTGACTAAAATATGACTTTGCATAGTCTGAAAAATAGGCTGTAAAGATGTAAATGTATCTCTCATTCTGTAATATATGTATAAAATATGAAGTAAGTTATTGTACTTTTGGCATCGTAGGAACACAAACCTCCTCCAATTTCTCAAGAGTCATCTCTGATTGGCCACAATATGTTCTGCACAAGTATGACTAAACAAGAAATTTGGGAAAATATGTATGCAAAGATTCATTTGTATATCCTTAGCCATAATAACTGTTAGAAAAGTGAGAGATGTTTTTGTACATGAGAATGTTGGAAGAAAAAACCTCTTTCAGTTTCTGAAAATTCATCCTTAGTGGTTTGGAAACCATGTTTGAAATCAATGTGGTGTATAGGAAAAAACATAGTTTCAACTGATCATGATACATATGAATGATGTGGATACGGGAGATGACATGGTACTATACATTGGTGCAAGAGTAATGGGAGGAGGATATGTGGTAGGATAGGAGTGGCAGAGGTGATGAAGTGGGGACATGGTAATTAGATGATGGGAAGCGGTTTCAGGAGGGGGTAGTGGGTGGTTAGTGGTATCAGCCTGGGTGGGGGGGGGGGTGTGGGGGGTGCGAAATGTAGGGACGCAGACACGTTAGCCATGAGACCCGGTGGGGAATACCACCTTTTTATACCCCCCCAATGGTAAAGCTAGGTTGGAGAGGGGGGGGCTGAAAACGAATGAGGTTTGTTGATCAAGAGCAGGCTGACATCTCGATGCCTTCAATGTTGTTGTACTTTAACCATAAGCGACAAAAGAGCTTTGTCTGCTTACACCTTTTGATTCCTGCTTTGAACTTAGGTTAAAGGTTTAGAAATATAAAATATGTCCAATACTTTATCCATTTGTGCCTTTCTTCTTTTTACATTGTCACTAAAACTTTGGGTAAAATGGCATATAAGCATATTTTTTTATTTTCTTCAATTCCCGAACATGCACAAAGGAACATTTTTCGGCATCCGGTTTCCCTAAGGTTTTGACCTTTTTTGGAAATAATTTACAACATGGAATACTATTTACAATGAAATATAATAATGATCAGCTATAATCAAGCAATCTTATAAAAATTACAGGACCCTGACAAAGCAGATAGTAATGCTTTCCACTGCGTTGGACAAGTTTGGAGAACTTCTAAGGCAAACATCATTGAAGGTGCTTGAAGCAAGTCTTCAACAATATTGTGATGCTGGGTAGCTCACACATTCAGATTATAAGGTGATGTTCAAAGAACACCTTTGGGAGGTGGCCAAATAATAGAGTCATTACTGGGTCTCTCAATGTGAAGAGGACCGAAACTAGGTGAAGTAGAAGTAGATGGTGTATCAGTGGCTTCTTTCTCCACCATCTGCTTTTGAGGAGTTTGATAATCTTTCAACCACGTGGCAACAAAAATAGGCACTGTTCCACTCATGTAAAGTTGAGAACCTAAAGAGGTAGAGGATTGTGGTTGTTCTAATAATTGGGTATGCTATGATGGAAAAGGCTCATTCAGTACATTCGAGGTCGCTTGAGAGCCTTTTAACAAACGAATAACTTCCACATGAGGAGGAAAATCCTTGGTATAGTGATATTCCTCACAAATGAGGCAAGGATATTTAGGCTTACACTTGGAGGCATCATCAACATATGACTTTGGAGGACCTTGTTTTGGGGTATCCGATTTTTCTTTTCCTTTACCCTTCTTTTTACCTTTTGAGGCTTTGTTTGTCGCGATAGATTGAACGACATTAATCTCAGATGTTTTACCAAGATTGGAAGAGGGTTTCGAAGGAGGATTGGATGCAGTATTCAAAATAGACTTTTTCCTTGAAGAATATTTATTGGAAGGTTGAGATACTGATCCAATAATACCATCAACAGGTGGTACGTCCAGAGAATTAGAAGATTCTGGATCCGTAGATGGCCTTGGAGCATCAAGAAATAGATCATATAACGTGCCAGATTGGGGAATACACCAAATCTAAATATTGGGCATGATCAATGACTTGATATTCAGTAACACAACCTCCCTTTGCTATGTCTACAACAATTTTTTTGATGAATGATTTGGTGAACCATTCAATTAACAACTCATCAGGTATATCAAACTTGAGGAGGTGACGCCGACGTCTCCATTCATGGATGTGATCGGAGATGTGGGTAGAAGTATTCTGTTTTACAGACGTAAGCAAATGGGTACCAATTTCATAACGAACCAGTAATTGGAAGTGAGTAAGGAAGGCCATGACGAAAGAATTGAAGTCTTGATAAGAACCTTGAGGTAACTCGATGTACCATTTCGCGGCAACACCTGTCAAGGTTCGCTGAAAAAGACGTAGATGAACAGAGTCGTCAACCCAAGAATTGGATGAACACCATAAGTGGTAAGTCATAATGTGGGCCTGGGGGTCTTATTTAGAATTTACTTTGAAATTTGGGCAATCACCAATAATATTAGTGGGAACCGGAGGCCAATAAGTCAAATGAAGTATTGGATCATTAGTGAGCCTCAACACATCTGACATTTCCAACGTTGCTAGAAATGGAAATTTGGGTTGAAAGGCATGGAAGGCCTTTGATAAGGCCCAGCTTGTGGATTCCATCCTTGCTGGTATGGGTTTTTCCCCCAAAGTGGCATATTTTGACCATATGGAACCTGATATTGCCTACCTTGACCACAAGGTCGATTCTGCCCCCACAAAGGTGGGTTTTGACAAGGGTAAGGTTGATACTGACCTACTATAGGCAATTGAGAACCATAAGTTGGATAAACAGTCTATGCGACATATGGACTATAAGGCTTTTGTTGCAACTACTGGCACTGCTGCTATAGGGGTTAACCTTGTGGTTGCAAGGGTTGACCATGTTGATATAAAGGTTGATTTTGCTACTGCAATGGTTGACGTTGTTGTTGCAATGGTTGTTCGTAAGGCCCTTGTTGTACATAAGGTCCTTGTTGAAAGAAAGGTTGATGTTGTACATAAGGCTGTTGTTGGTAAGTTCCTTGCAGAATCTGTTGAGTTCCAATTTGGTACTGATAAGTTCCAGCTTGACCAACTACCCCAAATGAGGCAGGCTGCATATGGGGGCCTGCCAGTTATGTAAAGGGTGGATTCTGAAGCTGCTGAGAGCCATACGGAGGGTACGGTTGCTGGGAGGGTATCTGAGCTGAAAAGGGTTGTTGATACAGGATCTGGCCTGATGCAGATGGAATTGATGATCCACTAGGATTAGGTACACTACCAATATTTTGATTGGTTCTGGTAGTGTGATTTTGAGGTGCAGTCACATAAGGTCCACTCGAAACAAGAGGTACATAAGGTGGAGGTGGTTTCTGCCCCCCGTGCGGTGGAATATGTGGTGACACATATTGTCCACTTAGCGGAGGACCTTGGGAACTTATAGGGACATTAATTGCCCCAACTGTGATTTTTAGTTGTATAGGAACCGACGAAACTGTAGTTAGTACAGGAATTTGGGAGGCCACGTTTGAAAAAAATGGACCTGAAGTAGGCATGGTGCCTGATGAACAAATGGGATTGTGATATAGTGAAGACGCACTTGGAGTAACTGAAACCAATTGATCCGATGACGTATAACCAGGTGGAAATATAGGCCCACTTCTTCTAAGGGGTGGTGGAGGTGCAACACTTCCCACAAATGAATAACCTTCGGGTGGAAAGTCATATTCAAAATCATTATCAACACCAGGAGTATGAGTAGATGAGACTTCTAGAGGACCCTAAGAAGAGGCTAGAAACTATCTTTCTGAAGCCATAGGTGGAAACAGTTGGTGAGGAGGAATTTGAGATGGACGGGGAGATAACTCCAAAGGAACACTAGGATTTTCTTATGGACTATAAGGTTGTTAAGGAGATATAACCAACGAATCAAAAATAAAATTCGAAGGGAATAAAACAAACCTCTATGGACTCTTAGGAGTTTCTGGATTAGATCCCTGAGATGATAATGAGTCTCGAGGTGGAGGACGATAAGCAAGGGGTTGGATACTACCTTGGGCTTCAAGTGATTGTGAGAGCTCATGATGAACTCCTTGTGATGACCCTTCAATATCAAATGATGAAGGGGAAATGTAAGGTGAACGTGATGGTTCAACCACGATGAATTTTTCTCAAAAACAATAGGAGAAGAGATGATTTCATTGAGAGCTTTAAATTTAAAATTTACAAGGAATTACTCAATATGAGGTCAAGAAATAACTACATGGGTTCGACATATTATCGTGGGCAATTAAATCTTAGAAATTAAAACAAGAAATAAATAAAAAAAGGGTGTACTAGGCAAGAGGGTTTACCAAGTATCTATGAACCGTTATATACACCTTAGCTGAAACCAAGGACTTAACGTATGACAACCGATCTCCCCGAATACTGTGTTCGGTGTATCACATTTACAAGGAGGTTGACTCAGTTACCTGTGGCTAAAAGGTAACAACCTAGTGGGGTCTCCCAATATATACTCGACAGTACATGGAACATAAGTCTGTGTTAGTGTTGTCTAATGCATATCCATTCGGTGAGAACGTTCCCATATACTTTCCATACTGAAGTGCCTCCAATATACTCGAAAGTACTGGAGAACCTTTGATATAATTCTGTACTGGAATGGGATTTCACCCCCAGGATACAATGTAGGCAGTTAATGACAACTGCTAGGTTATAGAGCCGGAACATGTCTCTAGCCTAGACCTCTAATTGTTTGCGTTAAGTTCCAAATGCTCCTTAGGTTAATTCAGTAAATTTTAAAGTTTTTCTTGAATTAGGTTTCAATTTTGGGCTCAAACAATGTCCCCTGAATCCTAGTATGCAACTATATGAGAAAAAGGAAACCTTTCATTTCAATTAATTCTATGCTAACATGGGAAGAGAGTACAAGAAATTAATGCATCAAATAATATGCCTCCACTAACTTTTCCAAATGCAATATGCAAGAGAAAAACTAAACTTCACTTTCACTAATGAAAATGCAATCTATTGAAAGAAAAAAATGATATTCATTTCACTAAAATGCACTTTTACTTATATGATGCTCTTTGATTTTCAAATGTCTATATGCAACTAGGCTTCCACTAAAGAAAAAATGAATATTTTATTCCAAAATGCTCCTAAGTGGAACAAGGCATTGATTAAAATAACACCAAATCAAAACACTTCAACGAAAGGCCTTTCAGTTTCTCTTTCAAGTAGACAATCAACAATGTTCATTCCAATTTGCAAACCAAACAATGTGATCTATGCTTGATAAGAAACAAAGATGGATTTCAAATTGCTAGATGACCTAACACATGAAAAACCACTTTGCACAAGACAAACCAAAATCGATGCAAGTCAATGTTTCAAGTGATTTTACCAAATGAACAGACCCAATCCCCAACAAACAAGAGACTCAAAGACACTTACAAGCGACAAGAGGCAACCAATCGACCTACAAACCCTAAAGTCAATCAAATTACACTCATATACTTGAAAGTTCAAAGAAGCAAAGGTTCGGTAAGAAAACTAGGTAATTAACCAAAACATCAACTAATAGTAGTCGTATAGGATAGAACAAGATCTCAGGGGCTTAGATGCACTGGGGTTTGACAGAGAAACCATAATTTTTTCCAATCTCAGGGATTAGCATGTCTGTCAAGGCCAAATAGGCATTGAACAAGGGATAAGCATGATTGTTTTAAGAAAAAGCGCATTGGCAGTGCGACCGTCAGATCAGAAAACACCTTGGTCGAGGAAATAAGAAAAAAAAATAAAAAGAATTTCACAAAATTGGACAAAATTAGCACTCCAAGATAGTAACCAGTGATTTTACAAACTTAAATCAACCCACACTAACTGAGAACACGATGGTTAGTCAAACTAATCAAGAGATCAACTCAGAAAGGAGGATGAACATGCTATAGCTTCCCTAGAGGAATCACCATTTTGTTGTGAAGGAAAATCCTCTCTGTAGACATAGACAATCCCTCTAACCCAATGAGTGGGTCTAGCAACAAATGAGACAATCTATAGGACACTTTCCTATACTACAATTCAAATTAAAGAAGAGGAAGGAGACCTACCTCGTTCTGATGCTAGGACGTATTCCTTTGTTGAATATCTTGATCGCTTTCTGCCCTAGACTCAATCCTCACTGCTCATGGAGTTTGAATACCTTCACAAGAGACCAAAACACAACAAACCTTAAAAGTGCAACCAACATAATTCAAATGTAATCCACTTAAAATATCAAGGAACATTAAGATAAATGAAGCACCAACACAAACATTTATGGAAAAAAGTGAACGAATAGTTGTATATATTAATAAACTGAAAAGGGAAGTACAACCTATGCCTTGAGGTTGAGGCCTTCCTTTGGGTGGATATTCAACTCCAAGCAAATACTTTTCAAGCACTCCTTCTCCAAGCTAGAAATGGGAAGCATGTAAGCATAATATCAACATAAGGATGCAACAGTCAATGACCAACCATTTAAGAATGGAAAGGGGTGAATTTATAGGAAGGGAGAGGGAGTTAGGGATCCACAAAAGAGGGAGGAATGTCCACATATCAAGGGGAAAGCCCATGATGATAAGATCAAGAGGGCTAAATGAGAGAGCTCGACCATATCAACAACAACCAATATCCAACTCGCTGTTCCCGAAGGTCCTAGTGAGTGAAGCTTCTCCTCCAGTTTGGGAAAACCTGCCAGAAGGAGGTCAGCGCAAGTTTTCCTATGAAAACACCACGTTGGAAACATGAGTGTATAACTGAGAAACCTGCCATCAACATGGGTAGGCAGTGGAGAAAAACACGATGATGCTAGAAATTAGGTTTTAAGGCAACTTTCTCCAAAATGATTTCAAGGAAGATTTCCTTTGATTCTTTAGGGAGGTTTTGGTTTGTATATCATGATGGATATTTTTGCACTCTAGTCAATCTTTTGGCACTTTGGGATATGGCACGGGAAGTGAACAGGAGACATGACAAAATATTGTGTAACAACCACAAGGGGATAGAGAGGAAGAGGGGGGCCGTCTAGTCTTGAGGAGCTTTCAACTAGGCCTAGAAGTTCCTAAAAAATTACGAACCCTTGCAATCACAATAATTCCACCACAAGACACCAAAAATCACTTCTTAGGGCCATGTCTTCCCTCTTCAACTAGACGTTGAGTTTTTGGAAGGTGGAGAGGCTAGATATTACCCTCAAAGGCCTAGATTAATCTTCCTTGCTTGGATTAACAACCTTGAAAATAGTTGTTTCTTTAAACCGTTGAGCAATCACCTACACAAATGAATAAAATAATTACAAACTCGAAATATATAAGAAAAAATTCAAAACCCCAGAACCCGAAGATCTACAAAATAAAACAAGGGTTAGAAATAATTACAAATATTTACAATATTTACAAATTAACATTACAAGCTATCATTAGAAAATTAATTCTTGTTACCCCAAGATAGAATATATATATATATATATATATTATATAATATATATATATATATATATATATATAATTTTAAAATAATTTTTTTGGATGAATAATTTCGAAAGATAGACTAGCCAAAACCCTCGTGCAAAATGAATTACCACAATGAAAGATTAGAGCTCAAAGAAGGTCAACTCTTCCGACAGTCTATAATATCTATAAAATTTCTCAAGATAAACCGTTAATTCATATAGTGAATAAGATCACCTAAGATAACTCGTACCAATAGAATGTCATTATTATCGACAAATGAAATAACAATAAAAAAATATTTAGCACAATATAGGATAAACACATAGCTAACACATACCACATATCATCAGATACAAGAACACCATGAAATGAACCCAAAAGTCTTTCTATTATGATAAAAAATATTCTTAGCAGAGAAACAACTAAGTAAAAACATTACAAAATTATCTCATCCAAAGATGAGAAATAGAATCTCCATAACTTATGGATATAGAGAAACCACTCCAAGTGGAAAATAATGACTAGTTGGCTTAATCTTTGTCAAAAGAATATCGACCATCGAAAATAACATGATCATCTTTTAATATCCACTGTCGAATTTTTAATTTTGAGGAAAATTTCAAATTTTTCTTTGAAACCATTTTTATTAATCCAAAAATTAATATTTTGGATTAATTCCCACAAAATTTTTACTGACTTAACCACCAAAGTAGAAGGTCTCAAATTTTCTTAAAATATCCATTTTTATCTTGGTGGAGGACCTCCAAAAATTGACATCCTTTTGACCCACGAATTTTTGACCATTTTTCCACTTGGAGAGAAATTAATTTCTCTATAGTTATCTTTTGTTGACTAAAAATTAATTAATTTTCTGGCTTAGGATTTTTATTTAATTTAGCAAGAAAAATTAATTAAATGACTAAAGAGCGGATTAATAATTTTTTCCACCCTCAAATATATTATCCGGGGTTTCTGATTGTGAGGGACCATGCACTAAAATATTTTGACATAAAAATAATTACAATATCAATCCTTGAAAGAGGAAACCACCTTTAGACATAGACCCTCAATAATTTACCCAATTCTGTGACACAATATGATCTAGTATGAAACCAAGTGTATTTATAATAAAATAAGTTAGCCATGGTGTCTGACTGTGAGGGACCATGCACTAGAATTATTCCTACACACACTTTTACAATAGACTCGATAAATGTTATGACTCACCTAAGACCTTGTCAAGGAATTCCTCCCTAGCTTTGGGGTTATAGCTGGAAGAAAAACTCTATTGATTAGGCATGTTTACAAACACACATAATTCGGGGAGGTTAAAAAACTTCCTAGGATGAAATCCTTTGCCAAAATCAGAGACTTTCCTAGGTGTTGTTACATAATTAAATGGTCATACAAGCATCATTTACAATAAAACTTGCAAAAATTGGGTTTACAATGACATATTTATGTTGGAAGATGACTTCGTCGATCTTTGAAAAATTTTGTGCACTGCTTTCTTAGACTGCTGACAAAATTGTGGATTAAAAGGTTCATTATAAAACCCTAGCCTCTTGATGCTAAGGGTATGCCAATGTTGATTATGAATCCCTAGGCTACTTAGGGATTCTTAATAAAGTCTAGAACATATAATAAAATCCTATTCTTTTGAAGTTTAGGAATTTCGTGGTAAAAACCCTAGTCCTTTAGGGTTTGATGTTAATGTCTAGGTTATATAATGAAACCCTAGTTTTTTAAGGTTTAGTAAATTAGGGTTTATGAACAAAAACTTTGTAATAGTTATAGTAAGATCCTATGAATGCAATCCTAGGTATATATTCTTTTGTATGATCGAAACCCTAGCCTGCTCAAAATTGTTATCTAATTTTGGAATTTAAGGTTTGCATCTAGGGTTTACAACATAAAAAGAAATTGATATAAGGAATGAAACCCTAGAGATGAAATGTTGGTATGCTAACCTAATTGTTGATATTCATGTTTTATAAATCTAGGGTTTGTAACTGTTGATGCCTCGAAAATCGCTGCGACAACATTGGGGAAACCACCCGGTCCAGACCTTAGTACAACTCCTTTTCTGTTTGGGGTAGTGGCTCCGACTGGGGATAATGGGACCAGTTTCCCAGAAATAGATAAATGGGATGGTTGAATGATTTATGGATTACACTAGCGATTAGCGAAAGGCTAAAACTATTGACATAAATATAAATAAATGAAACTATCCTGGGAATCTATTGAGCTCTAAAGCATAGCGTTTGGTGTTCCGTGTCTAAAAGACAAGCATATAGATGACTGTATCTTTCCAACATAGATATTAATTCATTTAAGATTGCTGTGCCTAAATAGTTAAGCAGAGCGATTGAAGCGAAATTACCACACTTTAAACATCTATATCATTATCATACACATGATTAAAAGCAAAGGCACATCACTAAACATCCAATAGTGGAATGAATGAGATCTGTTGTTATAGCGCATGCATATAATCAACGATAACAAGAATAATTGCATAACAATTTATATAAACGGAATGAATTCAGACATAGGTAAAAATACCATATGAGCTGCATGACACTCCCAGATATCAATCGCTATGTGAAGTTCTTCCTTTAACGCAAAAACACTCTCAATCAACGACAATAGTGCACAATTTCATAAAGAAGCTTCCTCATTAAAGTAAGAACAACTGGTCGAGTTTCATAAAAGAATATTGGCTGAAGCACAATAGTGCAAACTTCAGTCTGTTAAGTCTCTTACAAATCTTTACGACCCTTTCTAAAAACATGAAAGGGTCTATAAATACAATACTAATTTAAATATCTACTAAACAGAAATGCTACTAAATTGATATCAATAACTTTTGATCCTATTTTTGCTAGCGATCTGGCGAGCTGGAGGGTGATTCATCAAGTCGGCTGCTTTCCTTTGAATCTGAGCTGATTTATTGCAAGCATTGGCTCAATTTCTGGAGGTTTGTTGAGGCGCGAACTGAGCTGGGAAGCATAGGTAGCATCTTGAATATCGGGGATCATACACTCGATTGCATATGTCAAACACTTCAGGGCGGCTCTTTGTGTATGTGGCTTAATTAGGAAAAGCCAATATGCTTCCAAGTTTGAACTATTAACCCCGGAGATTAATCTTCCCTTTTCTTCTAGCTCAGGGTAACACGATTGCTCCAATGCATTTGTTGTTGTCATCTTTCCTGGTGTACATTGGGAAATCATATTCGCCAAGTAGAGAGTGTTGTTGACTAAATCAACTAGATTGCTAGAAGTTGATCTACATCTTGAAGCTGCTCTCTCTGCTTTCAATACCTGAGTGTGCCATTCTGTGAAAAGTATATCTTTATGTGTTTCAAGTATCCAGGGCAAATTTGCTGCTTTTCCCTGATTCGAATCTTGCCATTCAAGATGTTCAGTAATGGCCTCATCGGCTTGATTTAAATCTTCCCTAGCTTTCTCTACCTGTTCATTTATGGATGTGGTTAATTCGCAAAGTGGCTCAGCTTGAGCGATCTGTTGACACAAGAGTTTAACCTAAGATATTAGCACATTTTTTATCAATGATGCTTCTTTTCTGAACTCTGTCACTTGCGAAGCACCTTTTATGTTTTCTTGCTGCGATGACATTTGAGCGATTTGCTCATCTTTGGTTTTCACCATTTGTTCATTCGCTGTTTTCAACTTTTCCAATGCCTCTGTCAATTCTTTCTATTTCTGGATCGAAGCCTGGTCAATCCTTTGCTTCTCTGCTTCCAATTGTTGGGTTAATTGATTATTCATTTCCTGTTGTGCCAGCAACTGCTCCTCTGCTTGCGCTGCCCTCTGCTTTGTTTCGGCCAATTCCGTCTGTAATGTGGAGATTTTTTGGTCTTTATTCTTCAAAAAAAGGCTTACCGCCAATGCTTTGTCAATTGTTTCTGCCGAATAGGCTCCAGCATACTGTGACAACTTTGTTAAATCATCGGAGGGGTCCAATTTCTCCTTCCATACTACATTACCTGTGACTGTTTGCTCTGGAAAGATAGAAGGTTGATCAATCCTTCGTCTTTTCCTTGATCACTTTACAACTGCTCTATGCCTCAGGCTGTAGAAAACATCTAATGGAGGAATATCTTCTACCTGCAGAATGATTTGATCGGTGGGATCTTTTGGAATTATCTCAACATCCTTAGACTTAGGTGGGCCGCTGGTTCCACTTAGAACCTGAGGTGAAGTAACATCTTGCATGTCGTTAGTCTTAGAAGTGTCTGTATCTTTTGAGCCTTTTATTCCACTGATGATAGAATCAAACTGCTGCCATTCCTGGAGCAATTTAGGGTTTGTGGTAGTATCCACATTAGTATCAGTGGTGGTCTGTTGCCTTTTCTCAGTTTGAGACTCCTTCTGTACTTGTTCCTGTTCTTTCTTCTTATGCTGCTCCTGTTCCCTCTGTTGCTTATCCTCATGCTCTTTCTTTAGCTGTTCTTCCTGCTCCTTCTTCTGCTTTCCCTCTTGTTCTTTCCTATGCCTTTCCTCCTGCTCCTTATTATGATATTTTGTTATAGCAGGAGGTTCTTTTAACTGTTTCCGACTAGGCTCGCTTGACGATGTCGCTGGGGTCGTTGCTAATAAATCTAGAGGCAGAGTTTGCAACCTCTGTTCTCTAAGTTTATTGAACTCAGTCAACCCTTCATCATTATATTTTCATCCTAGCGAGTTCTTTAGCCTGACCTATGGTTTCAATTGAAGTGAACAGGTCATCAAACATATCTTCCTGGTGCTCAAACTTTGTCAATTTGGCTTGTTCTAATATGGCATAGGCAACTAGCTTTGGATCAAATGCCCTGTTTGGGATTGTGGCTAGAGCTAAAGATTGAATCTTTGTGGCTTCCTTTTCTGCATGTTTGAGATCATGCAGCGTAAAGACACCACACCTCAAGGGAAAAGAGGGCCAGCCTCTTTTCTTTTCTCTTTTGAGAGTCTGTGTAGTACTCTCAGCCATAATCTGATAAGCGATTTCTCTTGCTAGCAGCTTATGTGGAACATATAAAGGGAGAACATGTGGGTTGGCTTGGCTGCCGTAAACTTTGATATAGGTAAATTTATCTTCTCCAAACCAACTTGCCACTACTGGTAAATCAAAGGAAGCTTGATAGGAAATCTTCGGAATGGGTTTATCAAAAATGGAATAGTAAATGGGAACCATAAAGCCATTGCAGATTTGATACAGGTGGTTTTTGTAAGAAGACTTCCACAATTTTTGGTGATATATATGAATGGGTGAGGAGTCCTGTGCAGTCCACCTCCAACTGAGAACAGGAAATTTGGAATTGAAACATAATGTGTCTAAGATATATGCACTATAGTAAAATGGGGGGATTTTCCTTTCAGTGACCACAGTCTTATTTCTAAAATCACGAACAACTACTGCTAGTTTATCGAGAGAATAGTAGCCCAATCCATAATTATACTGTTTACTGCTGCCTCCATAAGAGGAACCATTTCTATGGCAAAACTAGCAGAGTCGTGCAATCCCCATAGCCTACACATCATTATACCCGCATAACAATAAGGAGAAGCCAAAGAATCAACCGAATACTTACCGGAAGATTTGTGTTTGTGCTTGTTTGGATTTTGTCTCCAATCCTTGATGGGTTCGGATTCAATTTCATTTTCTCTTGCAAACTTCTCCAGGAAGTCTTTGTTATATATTTTCTCTGGCTCGGGCAAATGATACATTTGCCTTAGGTCATCTGCCTTGAATGATCCGAAAATCCTCCCATCTCTGGTGCTGAAAGTTTTGTCCAAGATTGGGATTTCTTCAATCGCCCATTGCACAACGTCTGTGTATGGGAGAATTTTCTCCCTGGCTGCTATTCTGTGAAGGAAAGAGTCGGCTAAATCTTTGAGAGTGCAATCAGACTTCCATAGTAAATCCGCACCAGCTTCTGTTACCGTCTTCTGTGGTTTCTCGGCTTCAATTAAGTCGTAAGTGCCTTGCCAAGTAACTCTGGTGAGACCCGTGCATGTAGTATCAGATATTAGGCCTTTCTTCTTGTTTACAGCAGCTTGTCTTGTGGCTGGTGGAGCGGAAGCACCTGCAGTCTTCTTGGATTTCTTTCCCATTATGCTCAAACTCCTGTGTATGAATGAATTCTTCATAGAGAGGCAATTGCGCGTAATACAGAGAGATAACAATGAAAACTTGCAAGTGACAATAACATATGAATAGGTGCGCAATAAGATATTCAGCTTTTAAAATGGGCGTGGACACAATCCATAGAAAGATTTTAAGACATGATCCCATTAATTGGCCGTATAAAACCTGTCATCCTTTAAATGCCCATTATATCGTTATTCGGGTGAATAATCCCCTTAAGCATGCAATGGATGTTTTGGCGGCTGAGCACGAGTGGTCAAGCTTTAAATATGAATGAATTGAGCTATCCCATCACTTAACGGCCTTTTATTGAAAACTGCGCTTTATTGCATCGCATCGGGTGTATGACAAGCACGCCTTAACGATGTGTATTGGATACCGCCGATCGCCGAATGCGATATCGCATCGACGAAAAGCTTTTGAGCGCATCAAGACTCAAGTGGAAATAGACTGCCGATCGCCTAACGCCGAATGCCGAATGCGCATCGCATCGGGGCAAATAGCATAGGGCGCTTTGAGGTGTGCATTGGATATTGCCGATCGCCGATTGCGATATCGCATCGACGGAAAGCTTTGTGCCATATAGATATATTTCTTATGTCATTGCGATATGCGATCTTGCGATCGCTTTATCGCAATGACCAAGATTCACTTTATTTCTTTAAATGGGTTTGTTCAAAAAGGGTTTTATAAACGCATTCATTT
>APFE031609546.1:0-15830 GCA_000404065.3 Pinus taeda
ATTCGCTTCGTTTTGCAGAGTATCGACGACATACCGCAATTTATGATGGGGACCACCTGATTAGGCTCTGCACCCATAACTCTGGAACACCCATCCCATGCTCGATCACCTGGACGAAATGAACCACCATGCTACTACTCCATGTGATCCTGCTCTGCATCCTACAATTTACAGAAATTTCCATGGATCCCATGGAAATTCTATGTAGTCCCCTCACATTTAGTGGCACTCACGCTATGTATGGGTCTGCATTCTCCCTCTAGATGCCAAGTGGTTAAGCAGCAACTCCCACGCTCCACGACCTTTTACTCACATAAATTTGTGTTTTAAATGCTTTTTCCTGTTGTGCCCACATTGCTGACCTGGCTGATCGTCGTTTTCATGTTGGGAGTGCCGTTGTTAGAGTAGGTTAACATTTATTTCACGTTAACATCCAAATTAGAAACTTTAGTTTTATATATAGTAAAAAGTCATTAATCAAAATAAAAATAGAAATTTTCCAATTACAAATATGGGAAAATTTATTAACAATAGATTTAATGTTTAAAATGGTCAAACTTGTTAATCTTTTTTTTATATTAATAATTTAACTATATATTTGAGATTAACAATTTTGCAGGTTGGTTTTCAAAATGCAAAAATGTTACCCGTTATCTCAACTATAACATGGTTAATTTATCATACAATCATTTTACGACGATAACAATGATTATGTAAAAAAAAAACTAAGTAAAGATGAATATATTCCCGTGAGGCATACCAAAGGGAATTCTTAACAAGTAGAGCAACCACATATTTAGACTGAAGGGAAATTCATTGATATCCGAGATTTTTCCACATATGTAATTGAATAATAATAAAAGAATTGAAGAGGACTATTTGCAACTTACCATGGTTTATACTTGTGCCAAAGGCTACCATAAATTATTCAAGGACCTATTCGAAGACAAGAGATTTTCCTACAATTGGTGCAAACACAAGAAGAGTTAATCTACAAATTGTTGATCAGATGCAATTCTATCATACCCATGAAGTTTCATACCCTTAGTCTTTTTTTAAGGTGCCATACCCTTAATACTTCAACTCAATGCTTCTTCAATTAGAAAAAAAAGTGTGGGATAATGGCCCCCCTTGTATGACTCCACAAGGTGGAATGAATGTTGAGGGTGACCCATTTACGAAGATCAAGAAGAAGCCATTGGAAATAAGTTCGCTTGTTCTAAATTTGAGGATGATATTACACTAAACATGCTCCATTTTGCTCAATCAAATCCTTATACAATTCAAAAATATATTTGAATTCATCTTTATTGCATTGTCACAGATAATCTGACGTGATTTAAATTTTCCTAGAAGTGATATGTTGTGGTACATTTTCTCATTGGAGCTTCTTTCCACTATTTAGCTAAATTCTGCTAGACATATGGATTATTTAGCTAAAACGCTTCAAAATTAAATCAATCATTTTTGGGATTCATGTCTAATCTAGTTTCAAACTTATTGGTTAATGATTCAAGCCCATGCTTCCAACAAACTTATTGGCCCTATGATCATTAAATATTCTGAAAAGGAAATTCATCTAGTTTAGAGCTTACGTGATGAAGGACCCCTCTTCTATTGTCCTGGGTGTGAGTTTCATTGGATGTTTCCAATTCAACTAAAATTAGGCTTCAATTACTGACTTCAAAAAACCACAAATCTACATCTGGTCATCTCATACCTATGATTTGAATAGAAAGTGGAATCCACCCATGGTATCCATCCACGGTATCCACCTGTGCTATTGTAACTCAAGAATCCAACGAGAATACTATAAATAAAAAGCCTCACTTGGTAAAATGACAAATGGTTCCTTCACATTGTAGGGTAAATGATTTATCCATATAATAAAGAATTATATTTTTTTCATATATAGTTAGGTATTCAGTGTGTGTATTTTTTCTTCAAGGTTTTTCTAAGAATAGTTGCATGGCATATTTATATTCTTTCTCTCCTACTTTCTTTCATTATTGATTGTTCCTAGATCATATCCCCTATGATCTAGATATGTGGTATGAGAGCCAAGTTGATATACTAAATGTATGTCTAAGCCATTGCTATGAGATTCTAGTTATTATTTAGATGGAAGATTAAATTTTCTCCTTGGCGAGGGTTATGCCTTTTATTTCCTCAAATCATCAGTAAGGGGAAAGGATCAAACCCTATGGTTGTGGTCGTCATCAGAAGGGTTGTAGGAAGCTCTAAGATGGAGTAACATAATGATGACATGCCCCAAACAAGAGATGTGGTGGAGGAATTGTAGATTGGAATTGATGTTAATCTTTATGTTCCCTTCGATAATGGAAAGAATGGATTGCATAAGTTTTTTTGTAAGAACAAAACACTAGTCTAGGTTCTAGTCTGGTGGAGCCATGGCCTCATGGCCAAGCTAAAAGCCTACATATTTCTTAAAGATGCTTCTCCCAAGAAGCAATGGTACATGCTCAAAGACCTCAATAAACCTCATTATGTTGTTTCCTTTATTGATTCCACCGTGAAATGCTACCTCACCCACCAAGAACCGAGAGATTATAGCCATGCATAAATTAAGGATGGATACGTGGCATATGCTTGGGATGAGAAGATGCACAAATAATCTAGGATTTTCTTCTATTTTCTCATTATTCCCCACACCCCAGACTACAATGTTGAACATTATAATGATGTGGAGGATACCATGGATAGGGCCTATGCTTGGCTCACTACCTTTCAAGCCTCTAGAGTGCTCATGGTTCTCCCCAACATTCAAACTAACCCTTTTAAGAATATAAAATCCAAGAATTTATAGCTTTTAAGGTTACAATTACATCAACATGAGTGACGTCATAGTCTCCATGAATGTCATAGGAAATGGTGTGAATGGATTAATCATATTTCATCTCATACCATCCAAGGTTTTAGCCACCACCCACATGTTTCAAGAAGTTAAAATTTTTTCATAGAAATACATGTTCACAAAACAAAAAATGATGGCCATAGTGTATGTTGATTTTGCACTCCATAATAGGGGTAATGAAAGCTATGGATGTCATGTGGTAGGGTTCCAAAAAATGATCCATGCATTTGGTTCATGTATATATTCTCCCAATGATGTGTTGCCCACTACCTATGCATGAGATCCTAGAGTGAAGAGCCTCTTATTTCTTCATACTGTAGCTAATACATGTTGAATATTTCAGGTCAACTTTCAAATCACATCCAAAATGAGTGGAATATTTCGGATCTCTACGCACAACACTAAGAATTCCATTGGAATATTTTTGATGTTTCGAAACCCCTCACCTATGTAAGATTTCAAAGGTTTTCCATTGCCAAATCCTTTTCCAATCGAATACTTCTGATATTGGCCCTTCTCAATGGAATATTTTTTTTGTATCCCATTCCAATGGAAGATTATCATTCTTGACCCCCTCCAACAAAAGGATTTTGTCATTGGTACTAGTTGGGTGAAAACTTTTGACATCATACACAACAAGATGAAGACATTTGAAATTATAACCGTCTAGGGGAAACTTCCATCATAGACCCATGTCAATGGAGATTTTACCATCTAGCGCCTATCCATACACTATTTGTATCAGAGTTGGCCCACAAGTGTCATGGGGTATCAATACCTGTTGACCTTCATTTATCACAGTTGTGGGTCACCTACAAACCCATGTTTAGGGATCAACTACAAAACACCCTTTCCATTGATGTTCATTTTCTAGGCTAGACACTATTAATATCAAAGTTAGCCCATAAGCATTATAGGATACTATATCCTTTGACCTTTTCTCACCATGACTATGGGTCAACCATGCAAAACCCTTATATTCATTGGCTCATATTAAACAAAAGCTTCTCACAAGGGAACTTGACACAATGGGAACCATTTCTTCCTAAGGGAAAAATCTTGATCCTAATGGTAAGTAGTATCCACACATGGTATTTATCCATGGTATTGTAACTGAAGAAGGCACCTAGAATACCATAAATAATGGGCGTCACCTTGTAAAAGGACAAATATGTCCTTCAAAATGTAGGATAAATGATTTCTCCATTTAATAAAGAATTATTTTATTTTCATATATTGTTATGTATTTACTGTGTGTATTTTCTATTTAAAGTTTTTATAAGAATTGTTTCAGAGCATATTTGTATTTTCTCTCTCCTACTTTTTGTAAGCATTTATGGTTTCTAAATCTTAGACGCCGAGATCCGTATCAACCTCCCCTATTTTAATCCAAGGATTCAACCATAAATATTGCTCCACAAATGGGTAACCATGTCCTATAATATAAGGGATGGGTTGAATATTGTGAAAAAAGAAAAACATATATTCCTAGTTAGATTGGGTCCATAAACAATGGAAATGAAGCCCATTTATGTCAAACATATTAGTTGATACTTTATTGTGACAATTCTTTGAGTGGAAAAGGTGTTTGAAAGGAAAATCTCATAGTGGATGTATAATAAAGTAATTCCCCTTGATGCCTCATGTACATCTAATATTATTGAGCTATAGTTTATTGAACAAGTAGTATCAATTTTAGACAACATATCAAATGAGCACTTTGTTTCCTATAGAATAGCCATAGTTGGTTTTTCTTTCAGAATTTTATTTTTAATAAATATTTGTTTTTTTCATTCATTCATCTGATAATTTATGATAGTATATTCTTTGGGCATTTGAGTGGGTGGGGTGGAACATGTTCATCATCAATGCCATTATTCTTAAATTGATTGGCATTTCTCTCAACTCTTGTAGAAGTTTCCTAGTTCTTCTTTATACACCCTTTTATTCTATTTTCCTATTTTTATCATTATTGTAGTGTTTTAGTTTCAACTGCTAAAGAGATAGACTAGTGATGCTTACATTATATTTTTTATTCCTAAAATTATCCTTTTTTTATCAAGGCTTTTGTCAAAATTTTAATTTATTGATTCAATATTGACTCAGTCTATTTCCCATCCCATTCTAATACTAAATATTGCAAATCAAGCTTGCTAAGCTCCATATCTTCACATTCCTCTAAGTTTGTTAGGTCCCTAACGTCTTAATCCATTTATGTGTCTTTGTTGTCTCCACCATTATTGTTTCTTCACTTCATTCATTATATCATTCTTTCCCATGTTTCTTATAACTAGTGGGATTACTCCTTAGGATTATTGGTAACCTTGTTTAATGTTTCCACCATCTTCTTGGATAACATTTCATTTCAATTACATGATATTTTCCAATGAAATCAACATCCAAGGAGGGTCTTTTACTGAATTATTTCTTTCTTACCACATTTTCAAAACTCCTAGGTTCTTTCTCCATTTATGATTTAGGGACAGAGGAATATTTATTAAGAGGAAAATACCTAAATATGTTCCCTTGCTAATGATATTTGTGTTGATGTCGCTTGTTGTGATGACAGTCCTCCTACCAACATCCATTCAACTAAGCCTGTATTAAGAACATGTTTCGGTACCAGAAATACTTGCTCATTGTCCCATGCCTTGAAATGTGTGTTAGTTGTTTGGAAAATACAAGGATGCAAATTTGGAGAATAGTTTCGTCTAAGGAATACATTCTTTTAACTATGATTTTTTTTCTAGTCTCCTAGGATAAACTTTTAGTTGTTCAATATTGTATAAAAATTAAAAATAAACTAAGAAAATATATCTAAAATTGCAACAACAAATAAAAGAGCAAGGCAGAGCAATAAGAAAAAAACAATGAAAATTGTTTCTACACTTCAAACCATACAAAGTAAAGTGTGCATGTTATTTTGAAGAGAAAAGCCTATACTAAACACACAAACCCAATAACCAAAATAAGATAAATTATCTCACTCCCCATATGATTAACAAAAAGAGGTAAATGCATGACTAATTCACTATAAAATGTATTTTCAAATATTTAAAACCTTTAGTATTAAAGTAGCTTTAAAGTATTTAAAATTTATTTAAATTATCAATATTAAAAAAAATAACACATTTTGAATTAAAATTTACATACTAGCACAATTATATAAATTAAATGGTTAGTGAATGTTAATAATTATCAATACATAATAAAGACCAAAACATTTACTTCATCATACATCATAGGTTGCTAAAATTTCAAATTTTATGAAATTAACATTATTATTATTATCATTATGATTATAAGCTAAACATATATTCATTTCAGAAAGAATGGAAAAAGATTTTTATCCATGAAGATTTAGATCAACTTTATTATGGAGTTTCTTAATCTATAAATAGGGTATGTACAATACCATGGAGTAGAGCCATGTATTTTCGATATCACATGCCGAAAAAACCATAACTCATTTCAAATGAAACTTGCTCATATGATATTTTGTTAACTAGCAGTTCCACCATATGTCGCAAAGAAACACCATAAGGCGGGAGCATAGACCTTTATTTTAGTTTATTTTACAATGGTAAAATTAACAAAGATTTCTTGCATAGAAAAAGGAGAAAGATGGAATGGGAGGGAGTCAAAGGCTTGTTACATTGATATGTGTATTATTATGGAATTGGATGGGACACACATGATTAAATAGTGGGATACATCAAATCATTGTCTTCCTTTTGAATCCCCAACGTTAAACAATGAATTCATCTGATTGTTAACTATTATCCTACAACCCATTCCACAGATGTGTTCTTAAGCCGAAGTGCCAACTATTCCAACAAGAGGAAGAAGGAAATGCTAACTATTTCGGCCATTGTATGGTTGTCCCAAAGCGCAAGGACATGGTCAAGCTTGGCCAAGTAGTTGAGAAAATCCATGCCGAGAAGTATAATGGAGCTGGAGTTGGTCCACGCCCAGAGACTTCACCATCCATTCCCTAGATAGAATTGATTTAACTTCTGCTGTTGATACCTATCAACACTCACCAACGATACTTTAGGTGGATTTGTTAGTTTTAATTGTAATCACAATATAAAAAATATAGCATATACTAAACATTCCTTCACACTAATTCTTGTTTTGATGTACATTTTGTGTTTATTAAGGTATTGTGAAAATCTTGAGTGAAATCCTGATAGATAGATCAAAGTTTGTAAGCATAGATATGAAATAATACATGTGACCTTTTCGTATTTACTTCTTCAAGAATTCATTCCATCACGGTGTTGAGAGATATTTGAAATGCAACCATCACATCCAGTGTCTTGTTTATTTTTTCTCGTTTATGGAAATAATAGTATTGTAGATGTAATGTTTTTTTTTTTTTTTCTATTGTTAGAAAATTATATATTACAGAGCAATGGAATACATAAAATATATTGCAGAAATACAAACACACAAAACACACAAAACAAGAGAGACACATATATACGTGGTTCACCCAATTTGGGTTATGTCCATGGAGAAATAACCAATCCTTCCTTTTATATTATCTAGCAAAGTGAAGAGATACAACCTACAACAAATCCATTGTAATTCCCTTTTTTCTCTCACACAATCTCCTCTCTCTTTCTCACTCAAAATATAGAGCTACATAGATGCAATACAATTCCCTCATATATAGCGAGGAGTTCCCTTCTAGGAAAAAAACACTAAATTAAACATAACTTCTACCGTCATATCTCCGCCTAATGAATAACCCAGATTATACAAAATTACAACATTTTACAAGGCAATTTCACATCTATTTTTAGCTTGGGGGTCACTACCCCAAATCCCCCACCAGGGGGGATCCAAATAATTATCGTCACCACCCCCCCGGCGGACGCCCCTGGCGACATACATTCTACAGGCGGCATTATGAACTGGGGTCCAATGTGGGGATACCTCTGAATAAAGAAGATAATTAGGCTCCACACCCAACATTTATTTGTATGCTTTGGTTTGAGATTCACATTAACTCTTTTGAAATAGAGTATGAAAATAATTATTCTATCATTTTCTAAAACTTGGTTCAAAAATAATCTATATGTAAAGACCATATTCAGAATTGTGGGTGTAACAATTTTTATTGAAGCAGATAATGTCACATCATTTTGAATGTCATTCACTTTGGGCATTGTCTTTCTTTCTAGAATATGTTCAACCCAATCGAGAAAATTTTCGTTTATTTCAAATGGATTATAAAGTAGGATAAGAACATATTTTGATCATTGCAATAAATTTAGAAAATTTATATAGTTATGAAAGAAACATCCATTACAATGAATATCGTTATTTATGCATCCTAATTAAATACACAGAGATTGTCTAAGCAGTTGTAATAACATTTTCAAATAAAGTAAAGAAAACAAATACAGTCAATAGTTCCATTCACAACAGCTATTGTGATATTTTTTCACAATTCCTAGTAAGAACATTTAAGAATATAGATATAGGAATGCTAAACAGGAAAATCCAATGGTATATTTTTATATTGACACACATTTCTCTACCAATATTTTTTTTCCAACACTTTAGGAGGCAAAACATATATATAGTTCATTTCCATTCTGAGTTTCTGCATAAAAACTGAGTCATTTTAGGGAGTATTTTTTTGTCCCATGATTATATCATCAACCTTTTACAACAAAAAACCATTTTGATGAAAATACAAGTTGATGATGAACAATTCCCCACTGTGATAGGAAAGGAAGATAGTGCTCTACACTGAAGCACCACAGGGTCTAGGGTAGCAGGCGGTCTGACGTTTTATTGTCGTCATCATTGCTTTTGCCAATTTCCTACAGTGAGGAGCTCACTGTCACGTATTTTGGACTAGTTCCCTACCCATTCTACAACCGTTACTTGCATCCCTGATTTTGTCTACAACAATTGGAATGGAGTTAGACGTTCTCTATTATTCCACCAACCCAAATCCCTATGAGCTGATTTGGGCACTCCCTCATACTATGTCAAGTTCTGGTCCTCATTTCACATTGTTTCACCTGTGGATAGGCCTGCTGTCTGTCATTGAGCTTTCTAAACCATATGTTCCCTACCTATCAGCTTCTACTCCCCCCATTGCATCTCGTAGGCTTGACTTCCCTCCACTCTCTCCTACTACGCTCAACCTTCTTGCTACTTGCATTGCACCCTCCCCTACCTTTGATTCTATTTTGCCTGAGGCATCCCTTCACCTTGTATTGTTTGGCATTCCCATTTCTTTAGGGTTGTCAGAATCTAGGATATCCTCTATCCCTCACTCCACACTGGACAACAACCCTAACCCTACCTCTTTTTAGGGGAATTTTCCTATTCCCTCTGCCAGCTTCAATATTCTAGTAGTTAACCCTCGGAACTCCTCCCCTTCTCCACATATGGACTCACAAGGAAATCACAACCCCTTCCTAGACCATTCGATAACTACATAGACTAGTAATGCCAGGAAGAGTAAGTGTGTCAAGGCCTTCAGAAAGGACATCAATCTTAGATTTGGGGAAGGTATCACTATGAGAAAAGTGGTGGATACTGCAAATAGGGTTCTAGTGGGGTGTGTGAGGGGAAGAACATATTCGGCCGAGTGGATTTGCTTCTAGACCTTCAATATTTTGGTCACTTTACTTAAGGAAATTACGTCAATCACCATTCTATGTCCACGACAGTTTGCCCTCAGTTTCCACCGAGAAGAATATAGAGATTGGATACTCTCCCACTACTGTCATATCAAAATGGACCCTATGCTTCTAAACAATGGAGCCCCCTCTTTAATCGAGAATGAGAAAAGTTGGGTGCAACATGATAGGTCATATACAACTTCTAACAAAAAATCTATGGCCCACATACTAGTTCACCTAGACACCAAAGAAGGATTGGAGGAAACAATTACTCTGCACTAGAAGAATTTAACTCGCAAACAAACCCTACACTATGAGGGAGTCCCATTTAGGCGTAGAAGGTGTCACAAGGTAGGGCACCTATATAAGGAGTGCCCACTGGTGTCATGGGCGACTTCTTCATTAGCAAAAGGCACTAAGAATCCACAATATGAAGATCCTCTGGTGCAAGGACAACCTCCTCACGTTACCAATCTGATGGCTATGGATGGGGATACATCTCTACCAACTTGTTTTGCCTCTCTGCGGCCTACATCCTCACCCATGACGAGATCTCGGACTATTGCGGTAGCTTCTCTCTCCATGTGTACTCTTCTTTCTCTCTATTCTTCTGTTTCTTTTATATGCATTGCACAACAATTACATGTTGCATATGCATCCATTCCTATCTTTTCCACATTCCCTCTAACATGCCCGCTCGATCATCCTTCTACTATCTTCTCCACTACCCCACCCTTTGTTACTAGAGCTAACTCTATCACTTCACCTAAGCCCTCCACCACTTCTCAACTTTCACATCCATATAACCTCCGACCTCGAGGTATCCATCCCTCTTGGACCATCTAGATTAGGTCTATCTTCCCTCCCTATTGATACCAAACCCACTTGAGTGCACCCTTCTAGGATTTCGAGAGCTATCCTTCTTGCTGGGGTAGATGTGGCCTTGGGAAGATAGACCACAATTGATAGGTTCTTAGAAAAAAAAACACCCTTAATAAAGATGATCCATGAAGTGGTTGTCCTTCAAATGTATAGGGTTGGCTAGCCCTACTAAAAAACTAGCCTCAAGAGACTCCTAGATACAGAGCCATCTGACATAATTTTTTACAAGAAACCCTTGGGAAGGCAGAGTAGGTTTCCTAGATTTGTCACTCTATGATGCATGGTTGGTGCTTTAATGCCCTAGATGTCAATGGGTGATCTCAATGTATTGCACTCGACATTAATATTCAATCCATCAACCCCATTTCTCTATGGGGGGGACCTAGATTCCTAGGAATCGATATTTTTTCCTTGGAGATGGGAAGGAACTTTTGTATCATCGATTTCTATCCACCATATCATACTAGGGTGGAGCTCTGGAATCACCTCTTGCAACTATCGTTGATGAATTCTAATAACATAATTTTGGGTGGACAACTCAATTTCACTATTTGTCATGAGGAATCCTAGGGACATCATACACAGCTGGATCCCCTATTAGATTATATGGAACATCCCTTGTAACAACATCATATGATTGACATCCCCATGAAAAAAAAGAAACTGACATGGCATAATAGTAGAATTGGTGATGCTACTTTGGGTATGAGATTGGATTGCTTTCTCATCAAGGAGGACTTGCTTGGTATCCTCTCTAATTTTCATCAATGAATTCGATCTTTGGGTATCTTAGATCACTCACGCATCTATCTAGAACTAGATGGTACATCCCTAAAACCTAGAGCACCTTTCAAGTTCAACTTGACCTGGTTACAGGACCTCAAATATCACAAATTGGTCATCGGTTTTTGGAGAGACTACCCTCCTTCCCAAGGGTAGAACCTAGCTGAAGGATTTTTTAGAGCAACCATGTATTTAGACTAAAGGGAATCAAAGTGGGAATGTTCTATGTAATTCTTTCAATAAGTCCTCTAAATAATTCTTAGGTTCAGTGAGCTAATATTAGTAGTAATTTCTCAATTCCATTTCAATGTTAACATCTCACTATAACTTCAAACCCTAACTGTCTTTTAAGGTTGAAAATAAGTTAAGATGTTGATGTTAAACCATGGATAAATCAAAGAATTGTTTTTTCTTATATCCTTCATCAACCCATCAAACTTTTAATTATTGCTACCATAAGAGTTCCTCTTATCTGTTACAGTTCCCCAACTATATTTGATGTTGGGCTTTGTGGCTGATAAGTTTTCTTGTTCTACCTTTGAGGATGATATTATACTAAATCTGCTCCATTTTTCTCAATCAAATCCTTCTATGATTTAAAAATATCTTTGAATTCATCTTTATTGCGTTGTCATAGATAATATGACGTAATTTAAATTTTTCTAGAAGTGATATGTTGTGGTACATTTTCCCATTGGAACTTCTTTCCAATATTTAGCCAAATTCTATTAAACGTATGGATTATTTAGCTAAAACACTTCTAAATTAAATGGGTCATTTTTTGGATTCATGTCTAATATAATTTCAAACATATTGGTCAATGATTCAAGCCCATGATTACAACAAACTTATTGGTCCTTTGATCATTAAATATTTTGAAAAAGGAAATTCATCTACTCTAGAGCTTACGTGATGAAGGACCCCTCTTCTATTTCCCTAGGTATGAGTTCCATTGGATGTTCCCAATTTAACTAAAATTAGGCTTCAATTACTAACTTCGAAAAACCACAAATCTGTATATGGTCATATCATCGTTATGACTTGAATTGGAAGTGGAATCCACCCATGGTATCCACCTAGTCTGTTATAACTCAAGAAGCCACCGAGAATACTATAAATAACATGCCTCACTTGGTAAAATGATAGATGGTTCCTTCAAATTGTAGGGAAAATGATTTATCCATATAATAAAGAATTATATGTTTTTAATATATTGTTAGGTATTCAGCATGTGTATTTTATGTTCAATGTTTTTCCAAGAATAGTTGCATGCCATATTTATATTCTTTCTCTCCTACTCTCTCTCAATATTTATTGTTCCTAGATCATAGCCCCTACGATCTAGATAAGTGGTATGAGAGCCAAGTTGATTTAACAAATGTATGTCTAGGCCATTTTTTTGAGATTCAAGTTATTGTTTAGATGAAAGATTAAATTTTCTCCTTGGTGAGGGTTAAGCCTTTTATTTCTTCAAATCATTCACCATATGGATTTGGTGAAATCACTAGCAAGGTCCAAAGGGATTGTGACTACTAAATCCCTCAAGAAATAATTAGTAAGAAGGAAAGGATCAAACCCTATGGTTGTGGTAGCCATTAAAAGGGTTGTAGGAAGCTCAAAGATGAAGTATCATAATGATGACATGCTTCAAAACAGAGATGTGGTGGAGGAATTATAGATTTGAAATGACATTAGTGTTTATGTGCCCTTCAATAATGGAAAGAACATGTTGCATAAGTTTTTTTGCAAGAAAAAGAAACTAATCCAGGTTTGACTCTGGTGAAGGCATGGCCTCATGGACAAGCTACAAATCTACATCTTTCCCAATGATAGTTCTCACAAGAAGCAATGGTACATTCCCAAATACCTCAATAATCCTCATTATGTTGTGTTCTTTGTTGATTCCACCCTGGAATACTACCTCAACCTCCAAGAATCAAGAGATTTTAGCCACGCATAAATTAAGGAAGAATACATGGCATATGCTTGGGAGGAGAAGATGTACAAATAATCTCGTAGTTTCTTATTTTTTCTCATCACTCCCCACACCCCAGACTGCAAGGTTGAACATTATAATGATGTGGAGGATACCATCAACACGACCTACACTTGGCTCGCTATTTTTCAAGCCTCTAGAGTGCTCATGGTTCTCCTCAATATTCAAAATGACCCTTTTCTTGCCAAGATACCTGGCAAAAGGGTGACCACTATGCTAAGCATACGGTCCCTCTCTGACCTCTGAAGAATAGAAAATCCAAGGCTTTATAGCTTTGAAGGTTATAATGACATCCACATGAGTGATGACAT
The DNA here is from genome assembly GCA_000404065.3 of Pinus taeda. Lineage (NCBI taxonomy): Eukaryota > Viridiplantae > Streptophyta > Pinopsida > Pinales > Pinaceae > Pinus > Pinus taeda. The sequence goes on from APFE031609546.1 coordinate 13,501, forward strand.
AGTCTCCATGAATATCATAGGAAATCCTGTGAATGACTTCATTATATTTTATCTCATACCATCCATGATTTTAGCCACCACTCATATGTTTCAAGAAGTTAAAAAAATTTCATAAAAATGAATGTTCACAAAAGAAAAAACGATGGCCATAGTGCATGGTGAGTTTATGCTTCATAATAGGGGTAACGAAGGCTATGGATGTCACATGGTAGTATTCCAAAACATGATCCAAGCCTCCAGTTCATGTTTATATTCTCGCAATGATGCCTTGCACACTACCTATGCATGATATCCTAGAGTGAAGAGCCTCTTCTTTCTTCAGATTGTAACGAGTACATGTTGAATATTTCAGATCAACTTTCAAATCACATCCAAAATGAGTGGAAGATTTTGGATCTCCAGCCACAACACTAAGAATTCCATTGGAATATTTTTGATGTTTCCAAATCCCGCACCTATGTAAGATTTCAGAGGTTTTCCATTGCCAAATACTTTTCCAATCGAATACTTATGATATCGACCATTCTAAATGGATTATCTTTTTCATAGCCCATTGCAATGGAAGATTATCATTTTTGGCCCCCTCCAACAAAATAATTTTGTCACTCACACTAGTTGGGTCAAAAAATTTGACGACATACAAAACAAGATGAAGACATTTTACATTATAACCTTCTAGGTGAAACTTCCATCATAGACCCATGTCAATGAAGATTTTCCCATCTAGGGCTTGTCCATATACTATTGGTATCAGATTTGGCCCACAAGTGTCATGGGATATTAATATCTCTGGACCATCATTTATCATAGTTGTGGGTCACCTACAAACCCATGTTTACGGATCAACCACAAAACACCCTTGTCATTGATGTTCATTTTCTAGGCCAGACACTACCAATATCAAATTTGGCCCATAAGAATTATAGGATACTATATCCTTTTACTTTTTCTCACATTGATTATGGGTCAAGCACACAAAACCCTCCTATTAGTTGGCTCAATTCAACAAAATCCTCCCATGAAGGAACTTGACACAATGGGAACCATTTCCTCCTAACGGAAGAATCTTGATCCGAAATGGAAAGTAGTATCCACACATGGTATTTACCCATGGTATTGTAACTCAAGAAGGAACCTAGAATACCATAAATGATGGGCCTGACCTTGTAAAAGGACAAATGTGACCTCCAAAATGTGGGATAAATGATTTCTCCATTTAATAAAGAATTATTTTCTTTTCATATATGTTAGGTATTCACTATGTGTATTTTCTATTTAAAGTTTTTACAAGAATTGTTTCAGAGGATATTTGTATGTTATCTCTTCTTCTCTCTGTCAACATTTATGGTTCCTAAATCTTAGACCTCGAGATCCGTATCAACCTCCCCTATTTTCATCCAATGATTCAATAATAAATATTGTCCCACAAATGGGTAACCATGTCCTACAATATAAGGGATGAGTTGAATATTGTGAAGAAAGAGAAACATATATTCCTTATTAAATTGGGTCAATAGACAATGGAAATGAAGCCCATTTATGCCAAGCATATTAGTTGATACTTTATTGTGGCCATTATTTGAGTGGAAAAGATGTTTGAAAGAATAATATTATGCGGGATGTATAATAAATTAATTCCCCTTGATGCCTCATGTACATCTAATGTCATTGAGTTATAGTTTCTTGAACAAGTAGTATCAATTTTAGAGAGCATATCAGTTCAGCACTTTGTTTCCTATAGAATAATCATAGTTGGCTTTTCTTTGAGAATTTTATTTTTAAATATATATTTGTTTTTTTCAATCATTCATTTGATCATTTATGATAATTTCTTCCTTGGATATTTGAGGGGGTGTGGTGGAACATGTTTTTCATCAATGCCATTATTCTTAAATCGACTAGCATTTCTCTAAACTCTTGTAGAAGTTTCTTACATCTCCTTTCTTCAAACTTTTATTCTATTTTCCTATTTTTATCATTATTTTAGGGTTTTAGTTTTAATTTCTAAATAAATTGACTAGTGATGCTTACATGGTATTTTTTATTGCTAAAATTATCCTTTTTTTCTCAAGGCATTTGTCAAAACTTGAATTTATTGATTCAATATTGAGTGAGTCTCCTTTCCATCCCATTATACTGCTAAATACTACACATCAAGCTTTCCAAGCTCCATATATTCGCCTTCCTCTAAGTTTGTTAGGTCTCTAATTTCTTAATCCATTTATATATCTTTGTAGTCTCCACTATTCTTGTTTCTTCACTTGATTATATATCATTCTTTCCCATGTTTCTTATCACTGGTGGGATTACTCCTTAGGATTATTGGTAAC
>APFE031609551.1:11334-29448 GCA_000404065.3 Pinus taeda
TGAGCCCAACAACATCTATGAAAACTTCACTTATGACAATGTACTCAGATTAAACATTACTCAAAGTAATAATATCCCGCTTCTTGCTCATCCATGAGATCATGTAAGATCCCAAACTAAAGCATCCACCTATAGTGATTCTTCCATATATATCACTACCACCCCAATTAGAATTTGTGTATCCTAAAAGCTAGATTTCATTGCCATCATATTGAAGGCAGTGATGTATGGTCTCAAGTAGATATATTAGGATGTGTTTGGATGCTATCAAATGGTCATGCTTTGGCTCCATCTAAAATTCACTGGGGACATTTACTGCAAAAAAAAGTCAAGTTTAGTATTTACCATATACATCAAGAATCCAATCAACTATATGTAGCAAAAAGGATCCACCATACTAGAATTTAAACTCCTCAAATTCTTTAGATTAGTAATCATTGGAGTTTTCCTTGGTTTTCTATGCATCATGCCAAATTTATGTAGAATATTGATCACATATTTTCCTTGACTAAGATATATTTCACCTGGTTTCTTCCAAACTTCTAGTCCCAAATATAAATGCATAATACCAAGATCCTTCATGTCAAATTCATTTTTTAAGTACTTCTTGCATTCTTGAATTCGATGTTCCACACCAGTAACAAGTATATCATCCACATATAAAAGAATATTAACTAGTTCAACCTTGACCACTTTAATGTAGAGGTTAGGATCTACAGAACTCTTGACAGGTCCAAGTCTCAATAGTTATGCATCCATCCTAGTATACCATGCTCTAGGTGCTTACTTTAAGCCATATAGAGCCTTCTTCAAGCTACAAACATGTGTCTCCCTTTGATTGAATTCAAATCCTTGAGGTTATTCGATGTAAACCTCTTCATCAATGGTCCCATTTAGAAAAATTGTTTTAACATCCATTTGATGGATGTTCCATCCCATAATAGTAGCCAAAGAGACAAGTGATCTAATCATTGTATATCTAGTCGTAGGAGAAAAATTTTCTTCATAATCGATACCTCCTTTTTGTGAGAAGCCTCTATATACAAATCTAGATTTGTACTTGTCAATGCTCCCATCCAGAACATGCTTTGTCTTATAGATCAATTTTGAAGTGACTATAGATTTGTCACTTAGTCTAGGAAAAATTTCCCATACATCATTCTTTATAATTGAATGGTATTCTTCCTGCATTGCATTCTTCCACTCTTGATGTTTAGTTGCATCTTCATAGGAGGAAGGTTCAGCTTCAATGATCTTAGTCATATAATTTTCATAACCAGAATACCTCTTTAGTATTTTATTTTCTCTGTTGGTCCCTTTTGTTGTGTGTCATTTTGCTTCTTGTAGAGTTATCCTCAACCAAGCGGGCCTCTTATGAATTTCAGGAGCAATATCTTGTTGCATAGGTTCACTAGGACCTTCAACATCTTCTTGAGTTGATGTAGGATCTTGACCATTGATGTCCCTTAAGATGTCCTAAAAAATGGGTAACTCTTCTTCATCAGAATTAACTAGAATATCTTTGGATCTCTTGTAACCTACATTTTCATCAAATATTACATCCCTACTTACTTCATATGATGATCCTCTTTAATGTAGATTTTGTACACCTTAAGCACTATAACCAACAAAGATTCCTTTCATATTGGTAGGATCCAACTTCTTCCTTTTTTACTTTGGAATGTGTATATAAACAAGACATCCAAATATTCGAAGATGTTCCACACTAGGCTTCTTTCCTGTAAATTCTTCTTCCAGAGTCATGTTGTTGAGAATCTTATGAGGACCTCGATTATACATGTAGACAAATGTTACACATGCTTTTGCCCATAATAATTAAGGGAGATATTGATCATGTAGCATGGATCTGATACATTATTCAATTTTTATGTTCTTCCTTTCAACCACACCATTATGCTCAAGATTTTAAGGAACAATTAGCTCCCTTTTAATCCTTGTTTCTTTGCAAAATGCTATAATCTCTTTGAAGGTATATTCTCCACCATTGTTAGACCTTAGGGTATTGATTTTTCCTTATGTTAGAATTTCTAACTCATTCTTGAATTCTCGAAACTTCTCAAGTACCTCATATTTATTCTTGAGAATAAATATGGATGACCTCCAGATTTATAACCATGTTTTCCTTGAGAAATCATCAATGAATGTCACATGATATGGATGACCTCCAAGAGACTTTACTTCCATAGGACCACACATATTAGCGAGTATGATATCTAATATTTCCTTTGATATGGTATCACTTCTTACAAAAGGATTCCTTATATTCTTTCCTAGAGAATATCCCTTATAGATTTCTTCACGTTCTTCCTTCAATTTGGGGATGCCATTAACCATTTGATTTAGATATGGAAAAACCTTGTGGTGAAGATGTTTGCATATTCTATGCCATAATTTAGAAGGGATCACATCTAAGTGTACTATGGAATGAGGGAGAGGAGTAAGTAATCTATATAAAGTTCCCTCACGAATCCCAATTATATTTTCATGATTAATATTAGAGTCCTTTCCCCAAACCAAAAATTTTCCATCAACAAAAGCAATCCTTTCACATTTCTCCTCTAGACAAGAAATAGAAAGTAATTTTATCTTCAAACCTGGAACATATAGTATGTTGTTGATGTGAATACTTCCACAGGTCTCTAGCTCCAACAAAGTAGACTCAATTCCTTTCACTAGAAAGTTATTCTTGTCTCCAAGTGTTGAGAAATGTAACTAGTTTTGGTCTTCGTAATTGTTTTTGTACTCATTTCAATATGCATCCTATGTAATAAACAAAGAAAAGAAAAGAAAAAGTTATTATTATGAGCGTGGGTTTCATGCTCACTATTGATGGCCTTCTAGGTAAAAGCATGTTCTTCATGCTTCCAGGGTTTGTTAGATCATAGGATTTATTGTCATGATTCAACTGAGTCAACATCATGTTTGTAATACCCTTTCGAGAAAAATGTAATTGTAAAAATAATTATTTTGAGTCTAGATAGTCCGAGAAACTCAAAAATTGAAGTTTAACCCTAATAGTTACAAGTCAGCCTAAAGGAAGGGAAGGGAGTTGAAAGGACACTAGAAGGAATTACTTGTCAAGGGGAATGGAAAAGGAAACTCTCAAGAAAATGTTGAAGAAGAAGACTCATTTGTACAAGACATAGAAGTAGGGTTTCTACTAGAGAATATCAAGTCTACATCAAGCTCACATCTAAGATAAATATGCAAGGAAGACTCCAAGAACATTGTTGATATCTCTCTTTGAAAGAAGATCTATTTGGAAGGCATCTTTGATGGAAGCATTAAGGGACTTTGGAAGTTGTTATCAAAGGCACTTCAAGGATATTGAAGGCATCAAGAAGGTTGAAGACATCATCAAGGGGAATCTTGGTCATAAAGTAAGTATCATATTATTACATCATGTATGAATCTTCAAGGCATATGGGTTCTTTCTGCAAGGAGAGTAATAAGCTCGTTGGGACATCAAACTATCTGGTATGGAAGAAAAGAATTGACTTGATAATCACAAAATAAGAAGTAATGGAATATGTTACTGGGGGAATTACTGAACTTGAGAAAGATAAGACACAATAACTAGAAAAGTACAAGAAACGGGAATTAAGGGCTCAAAGGATCATAGTTAAATTAATCAAGGATTCTCTTATTCCATTTCTTGCAAATTTAAAGACTTCCAAGGCCATGTATGACAAGCTAGTAAATTTGTACTCGATAAGTACAACATGACAAAATATATCGTTGAGGAGCAAGTTGTATAGAATGAATAAATAAAACGATGAGAATGTGGCATCCTTTCTAATGAGAGTATTTAAAATAAGAGACCATATGCAAGGACCCGAGGAACCAATTACTGATTTTGAAGTAACCATCTATGTACTAAATGTACATCTACCAGAATGGAGCAGCTCTGTAATAATCATATTCTCTAAGAAGGATTCAACTCCCTTTGATGAGTTGTGGGCACAGTGCACATTGGAAGAATCAAGGATAAAGGTCAAGGATGATATTGGATCAGATGAGCAATCTCAAGCCTTTCTAGCCCGAGTCAAGAAGTTGAAGAAGGGAAAGTTTGGTAAGTCTAAGAAGAAAGAAATGTCCAAAGTGAAATGTTTTGGATGCAATGAATTTGGACACATTAAGAGGGATTGTCCAATTAAGCAGAACAACAAGAGAAAGGAAAGCAGTGTAGCTCATATAGTTGAGGCAATGGGAGAACCAAAGAAGAAGGAAAAGGAATAAGTGAAGGATCTTTGCTACTAAATAAGATTCACTAACTATCGAGTTTTTTTATGAAGACTAATCTTTCTTTTAGGATAGTATGTTTTGCATGCCATAATAGAAAGAAGCATATGATAGTAGCATGCCTAGAATTTTCATTATTAAGTTTCTTTGTAGAAGATCATCTAGACAGATAGATGAACCATTCTTGCATAATGTTCACCCATGTATTGTCTAACATTATCTTATATTTTGTCATCATGCTTAGTTGAATAATCATGATCCAGGAAAGACCATTATTTTGGAAGGTATTTGGGAAAAGAATCATGACAAGGTCAGTAGACATTCCATGTAATGTAGAATCAATATTGGTAAAGGGATGAAAGAATGCAATGGGTCAATATGTAGGCTCTCTATGAGATATATGGATAGCTAGATGATCATATGAAAGCATAGGAATGTATGTTGGATATAAAACTTTGGATAAGATTCATACGTGTAGAATATTGTGGAAAGAAATTTGGTCATAAAATATGCTTAGGTATATGGATATATGATTCTTTAAAAGAATAGAATTTGACTTAATTAAGGATGTATAAATAATTTAAGACTTTCTCTAGAATATATATATATATATATATATATATATATATAAACATCCAGTATAGTCTCTGAAGAAAAGTTGTAACTTGGTAATCAATTTCGATCCTTGGGCACTCTAGTGCATGAAGGAAGATCCATATGGCGATGAACCATGAGTATGTTAATGGAATGGGAAGTTCATAATGATGAGTTAAGTCTGATTTTCATTATTGTTGGTTATTTGGTTAACATATTATTTTTATACCTGGTAGAATGTTGCAGGATACATGATGATAGTTGAGGCAAGTTCAACAGTATGGATGAAAATGTATGAGGATTATTGAGGGAAGCTCAATATCTAGTACCTGGAAACTGTGAAGTCAAGATGTGGACATTTTGGGATTAAAAGGTAGAAATGCAAGAATAGAACTTGAAGGTCAAAGGAATATCACCTTAAAGAACAATCTATGATCAACTTGAAATTTGGAAAGGCTCAATGTAATGCCTTCATATTGAAGAAGAAAGTGATGAGCAAGAATATTAGCCTAGAACCTATCATAAGTGAGAAGGTGGCTCCATGATACCTTGAAAGAAAGAAATATCGATGATGCAGAGAAAAGAGGGAGTCAAACAACTGTGAAGAATTGGTAAAGACAAATTGTAAGGCTTATGACAATGACTTCCCAAATAGAAAGGAAATTCAAATCTCCTCCGATTTTGAAAGGGAGTAAAGGAGTCTCCTTGTATAGGAGCAAGGTTCTATTCTCAAGAAATAAAGGAGAATAGGGATGTACTCTTTGGTTGAGAGGGATTTATGTTGAACATCAACTGTGCATTCTCCACTACAAGTGGTGAAGAGAAAATGGCAAGAGGATTGGGTAACCATCGGTGTTTTCCTTGAGGATATAACATCCAAGAAAGGAAAGGGACGAACACTCTTTGAGGATGTGATAGGTATCCAAGAGAAGAGTGGTCAAAGAGGACCAATATTATTTGAGGACTCGGGATTGGATATCCAAGATAATAATAGTCCTAAAGGGACATACCTTGTAGACATCTGGATGGGGTATGTATCTTGTAGAGGTAGTGCGGTATCACACGTAAAGCCTCCTAACATAATGCTCTTGATTAAAGAAGAGCTTGTCTAGTTAGACCTCATGGATAGTGTTAGTCATGATGATGATGCTTATAGTATGGCTTATCAATCTAAATCTTCTTGAGAACTGTTCAGTTTGAGATATGATGTTGTGATGTTTGTACAATTATGAATAGCTCCCTAGTTAAGAGCAAGTGTTAATAAATGTAACTAGTTTCGGTCTTCATAATTGTTGTTGTACTCATTTCAATATGTATCCTCCGTAGCAAACAAATAAAAGAAAATTAAAAGTTGTTATTATAAGTATGGGTTTCATGCTCATTATTGATGATCTTCTAGTAAAATCATGTTCTTCATGATTCTATGGCTTGTTAGGTTTTAGGATTAATTGTCATATGTTAAAGGAGTCAACATCATGTTTCTAAGACCCTTCCGAGAAAAATGTAATTTAAAAAAGAATTATTTTGAGTCTAGAATGTCTAGGAAACTCCAAAATTACAAGTCAACCTAAAGGAGGGAATTTGACCCCTTGAGAGGGCTATATAAAGAAGCAGTTCGACCTCATTTGGATACACTCACTCACAAGTTCGATCTGTAGATGGGAAGTAAGAAAAAGTAGAGTGAAAGTCAAGTAGAAGCTAGAAGGAAGAAATCTTTTCTTTTTGGGCTTTATCTCTCTCACACGTGTGAAATTCTAGGGTCTTTGGGCTACAGAAAGAGGCCGAAGTTGTAGGTCTGTTAGAAAACTATATTGTATAAAGCAATGGAACACATAAAATATTGTAGAAATATAAAAATAGAAAATGCATAAAACAAGAGAGACATAGATATACGTGGTTCACCTAGTTTGAGATATGTCCAAGGAGAAACAGCTAGTCCTTCCTTTTATATTATCCAGAAAACTGAAGAGATACAACCTATAACAGATCTGCTATAATTCCCTCTTTGCTCTCAATCTACTCTCTCTTCCTCACTCAGAATACAGATCTACATAGACACAATACAATTCCCTCATATATAGCGAGGGGTTTCCTTCTAGAGCAAAAAACCCTAAATTAAACATAACTTCTACCATCAGGTCTCAGCCTAATGAACGGTCCAGATTGACTACGAAAATACAACATTTTACAAGGCAATTTTACATCTATTTTTAGCTTCAGGGGAGCTGCACCCGGTCTCCCCCGCTAGGGGGGGGTGGGGGGGGGGATCCCAAAGGTCGTAGCCAGCCCCCATGGACCCCCACTGCAGTGAATATTTTACGGGTAGCATTGCCACCCCATTACGAACTAGGGTCCAATGATTCGATACCTTTGAATACAGAGGATAGTCAAGCTCCACACCAAACAATCTCCCACTTGGAGACTGATTATAGCAACTCCACCACTGCTGCATTTTATGGACAATGACTCCACTTTGGACCTGGTTGTTTCTCATCTTCTTCATCATACTTGAAGACCAATTGAAACTGAGCAGATTCTGAGTTTCTCCCTGGTTACAACTTTTGTTAACCTATCTGTAGGATTCTGGCTAGTGTGTATCTTTTTCAGCTTCAACTCTCCATCTTCCAACATTGACCATATGAAATGGTACTTGCGCTGTATATGTTTAGTCTTGGAATGAAATGCAGAGTTCTTTGCAAGATGCATGGCACTCTAGATGTCACTGTATAACCTTCCCAACTCTTACTTCTTACACAATTCATATAGAAACCTTTGTAAACAAATCATTTCTTTACTAGCCTCTGTAGCAGCAACATACTCTGCTTCTGTTGTTGAGAGTGAAACAACAGTTTGCAGTTTTGAGACCCAACTGATAGTTGTTCCACCTACAGTAAAAACATACCTTGTTGTGCTCCTCATGTTATCTCTATCACCCGCAATATCTACATCAACATATTCTTGTATAGAAATGTTTGAACCACCAAAGCATAATGCTTGATTTGTGGTACCTCTCAAATACTTGAGAATCCACTTTAGCGCCATCCAATGTTCTTTTCTTGGATTATTCATGTACCTTCTTACAACTCCCATTGCATGTGCAATATCAGGCCTTGTGCAGACCATTTCATACATTAAGCTTCCAATTTTTTATGCATATGAAACTTTAGACATATGATCCATTTCTTCCTGAGTCTTGGGACACTCCTCCTTTTTTAATTTGAAATGGCTAGCCAAAGGTATACCAACTAGTTTTTCATTTTGCATATTAAACATTTTCAACACCTTTTCTATGTACTGACTTTGAGACAATGTTAATTTGTGATTCTTCCTATCTGTAGTTATTTTCATACCAAGGATTTGTTTTGCAGCACCCAAATCCTTCATTCAAATGAGTTCGCCAATTTTCTTTTGAGCACATTTATTTCCTGCATGTTAGAACCTACAAAAAGCATGTCATCTACATACAATAACAATATAATATAGTTGCCATCATTTTTCCTTTTGAGATAAACACAATGATCAGAGTGACATCTAGTATAACTTTGTTCAGACATAAACCTGTCAAATTTTAGATACCACTGCCTTGGAGCCTGTTTTAAGCCATACAACCTCTTCTTCAACCTACAAACTAGTTTCTCCCCCCCTTTTACCTCATATCCTTGTGGCTGCTGCATATATATCTCTTCCTCCAAATCCCCATGGAAAAAGGTTGTCTTTACATCTAACTGCTCAAGATGAAAATCTTCAGTTGCTACTAGACTTAAAATAGTTTTGATTGAAGTCATTTTAACAATAGGAGAAAATATCTCATCAAAGTCTATACCCTTTTTCTGTGTAAACCTTTTCACCACAAGTCTAGCTTTATACCTTTTTTTACCTCCATCTTCTTCCTTCAACTTGTAAACCCATTTATTCTGCAATGTTGTTTTATCTGCAGGAAACTTGAATAAGTCCCAAGTCTGGTTATGTGCTAAGGAGTCCATCTCTTCTTTCATGGCTTGCTCCCACTTCTTCTTGGTTTCTACCTGTACTGCTTCTTCATAGCATTCTGGTTCTCCAAAATCAATGAACAATACATAATACAATGAAGAAGAGTATTGTTGAGGGGGTTTACTTATCCTGGTAGATCTTCTACACCACTTTCAGGTGTTTGAGGTGCTTGTTGTTGTTGTGGTTGTTGCTCTGGATGTTGATCATTATGATTTTCAGGCACCATCACTTTTCTTGTGATCTCTTCAAGAATTGTGTATTCTTTGTTTTCTTTTTCCTGTTTCTTTTCATGCAGCTGATCCTTATACAAAACCTTTTCATTGAATATGACATCTCTACTCCTAATGATTTTGTGTTTTTCATAATCATAAAAGCGATAACCAAAATCATTAACTCCATATCCAATAAAGGTACATTTCTTTGATTTTTCCTCAAGATTTGCTCTATTTTCTTTATTAGTGTGGACAAAGGCCTCACAACCAAAAGTCTTTAAAAAATAGTAGTTTATCTTTTTACCTATCCATGCCTCCTCTAATATACCACCATCCAAGGAACTTGAAGGCCCTCTGTTTATTAGATAAACAACAATATCTACAACATCTACCCAAAATTGCAAACATAATTATGCATGCAATCTCATGCACCTTGTACGCTCCATGATTGTCGTGTTCATCATTTTTGACACACCATTTTCTTGTGGTGTTCCTAGAACTGTCTTCTCTCTATGAATTCCATTCTCTGAACAATACCTATTAAACTCTTTGCTGCAATATTCACCTCCATTATCTAATTTGAGACACTTCAACCTTTTTCCTGTCTCATTTTCAACCAAAGCTTTCCATTTCTTGAAAGTATCAAAAACATCAAATTTATTTTGAATACAATAAATCCAGTTTTTTCTGGTTACATCATCAATACCAGTAACATAATAACGATAGCCACCAAGAGATGATACCTAAGTAGGTCCCCATACATCTGTATGCACAAGCTCTAATTTTTCGCTCTTCTTTTATTTCCCAGCTCTGATGAATATGACTCTCTTCTATTTTCCATAAACACAATTCTCATAGAATTTTAAATGAACATGCTTCAAACATGGAAACAAATTTCTTGAGTGAAGAATCTACATCCCCTTCTCGCTCATGTGCTTGAGCCTATGATGCCATAATGGTGTATCTTCTCCTGTTAAAGCATTAACAGAATTAGAAATACCATTTCATAAGTACAATGTACCAACCTTTTCTCCCTTTGCTATTACCAGGGATCCTTTAGTGACCTTTGCATGTTTTATCTGTAAAAGTAGTCACACAACCTTTGCCTCACAACTGGCCTGTTGAAATCATATTTTTCTTTAGATCTAGAACATCCCTTACCTCCTTCAATAGCTATTGATTTCCATTCTGCTGTTTTATGAAAACTGTACCCATTCCAATGATTTTATAGGGTTTATCATCACCTAATCGAACCTGTCCAAAATCTCCTTGAACATAATCATGAAAATGTTTCCTAACAAGTATGCCATTGAATGAGGCCCCTGAATCTACCACCCAGGCATCAATAATATTTTCTAAAGAAAGAATAAAAGCATCTTGCAACATCACTTGTCACATTCACTTCATGATTATTTTCTTGCTACATGTCTCCTTTTTTTTCCCTTTCGAGACTTGCATTCTTTCTTCAGGTGTCCTTTCCTCCCACATTTCTAGCACACTATCTCCGATCTGGACTTGGATCTGCCTTTCCTTGACTTACTGTGATATCTTGGGCTCTTTCCTCTTTCCATTTTTCTTCCCCTAGTCTCTGCAGTCAAAGCTTTACTTGATGTCTCACCGGAGCTTTTCCGCCACATTTCCTCGCTAAGGATTGCACCGACAACATCATCAAACTTTAAAGTACTAGATCTAGAGATAGAGTTACTAATGGCCATAACTAAACCATTTCAACTTTCTGGCAATGAGCACATAAATAACAGAGCCCTAACTTCATCATCAAAAGCTACCCCTACAGAACTTAACTGACTAGTAACTGTATTAAATTCATTTAAATGATCAGCAACGGATCCACCTTCTCCTGGCACATAATTGAATATGGAGACAGTTCAATGTCAGTTCTCTGTACTCGGCACCCAAAATGTCATACTTTTCTCTGGCCCCGAGGTATCGGTGGCGAGGTTGGTACTCGGGCCATTAGTTTTACAACCATATGATGGGGTTAATCCCTTTTAATCGACATTGTTTACTGCAAAGGGTTTTGACGATTAGGGTTTTTGAGACAGTTGTGATTTTCTCGTTGTGCCGGTTTAAGTTTGTTTGGGTGCGGCAAAGATGGGGTTTGATAGCGAATTTCTTGAGCTTGAGCCTGCGCCAGAGGACCTTTTGATGTGCTGGGGACACAAGGTCTCTTCCAAGACTCTTGACTTGTTTTTCCCAAAGAATGTAAACATCCAGGGTCCCAGTAAAGAGGCGATTGCGGGAGGCTCACAATATGGGGTAAGTCGACGCAATGAGAACATCCCGAGTGTCTGGAATGGTGTTTGGAAGGCGGGCACTACTCTTATGGAGAACCAAGAGCAGCTGCGGGCAGTCGAAGATCGGGCAGAATTTTTGAAGCATTTCTCTCGTATTATCTCGTCGAACGAGGATCAAGGTAACACTTTCCGACCTAAGCTTTATGGTGGCTTGGAAGATATCATAGGAAACTATGGTCTGCAAGGCTCTTCAGGTTCTAAATCTATAGGAGAAGTGGCTCTTGTTGGTGGAGTCTCGCAAGGTCAAGCTAGCCTCTGGCAAGGTTTTCCTCTGCTTTTCGCACCCCAAGGTGAAGAAGCCTCACACGGTGGTGGAGGACCTTCTTAAAGCTCCATTCCGGTTGCTGCTTGCATAAATCGACTCCCCTGGGCCACATCTTGTGGGGGAGTTGACAGAAACCCTAGGACCTCGACCTCTAATTTGATCCCTTAGGTTGTTGCTTACTCAAAGGAGGTTGGGACCGTTGAAGGAAACTAGCAGAGGAGGTCGGATGAAGCAGAAGTCCCTTCTGTGCCTGAAGGAGGGGGTCAAGGGCCACCTATTTCGGTTGCGTTGGATGCTCCTGTTCCGAATTCTGCAGGAGCGGAAGGGGACTTCAAGGAAGTTGTGGAGGCAAAGAGAAAGAAATTGAAGTCCATTAAGAAGAAAGAGCTTCGTCTGTGCTGTCTGTTGGGGGTAGATATCAGCATAGAACAAACAATGGATGCAACTGAGACTATTCTGGTTGGCTGTGTAAGAGGAAGGAAGTACTTGGCTGAATACATAGCAAACTGGGTCCAATCTGAGTGGAAAGAAACCCCGGGCAAGCCATCAGAGATTCTTGTTTTGGAAAGGGGTTGGTTTACTATTCATTTTGACAGCAAATCACATGCGGACTGGGTCTTTGAATGGAACTGGTGTTTTGGAAAGCATCCCATTCCTTTTCGTAGATGGACTCCATTATTTGATGTGCAGAAGGAGAAATTGGTGGAGTTTCCTGTATGGGTAAAGCTCCCTGGACTTCCCTTACAATTCTGGACGGAATCCGTTTTTGTCTCTATTGGTAATACCCTGGGTAAATTTCTAGATTATGATAACTCTTACATCATAACCAAGGACAGGAGTATGGCTCGAGTGCTTGTAAGCCTAAATCCAAGGGAGGGATTGGTGGATGCGATGACGTTAAAATACAGGGACCTTGAATTCCTTCAAACCCTGGACTATGAAAACCTCCCTTTTTGTGGTCTTCGGTGTCATAAGTATGGTCATCTTGCAAAGGAATGTCCATTGGGACATCGTCGTCGTCACCGTCAGATGAGACCCTTTCAACCTCAGGGGGCTCCTGCATAGGAAGCAGGGGGGCTCAGCAGAAGGTTTCAGTGCAATCTGTAGACCAGGCGAGGGCTTCAGAAATAATTGATCTAATGGAGCAGGAACACCTCTTGGATGGTAAAAATGCAGCTACCACTCAAATTAATCCGTCGGCCACCCTGGCTCCCTTACCTGATGATCTTGCTGGGGCGTCCATGGCGATTACATCTTCTTTTCCTCCTTTTTTCGAATGTTCTTCTGCAATCTCTTTACAATCTCTCTCAGAAAGACCTGGTCCCTCCAGGCAGATTTTAAATGATTTCTCTGCGCTGAATTTATCTAAATCCTCCTCTGATAGTATTATTATCTCGGTCTCCCTTCCTTTTGATGATGCCTTACATCCCTCTGAGATTGCTATTACTTCTGCTGAATCCTGTGTTCATATCTTGGATAACCCACCTTATAATCTTCGCCCTTTGGCCAATAGAAAGGGTAAGGGACAGGCTGTAGGAGGAATTGCCTTGGACCCAGTGGTTATTGGGCCAAGGAAGTTAAGGGGAAGAAAATCTTTACTCTCAAAAGCCCAGTTCAAAGCTGTCATTGATATCGCTGAAGGGAAGCAGAAAACTCTTCTTGGGGTGCTTAGATCGGAGCGACCTCCCTCCCCTATTCCTTGATGATTCTACTTTCCTTCAACTGCAGAGGCTTAGCTAGCCAGCCGAAAAAGCTAGCCTTCAAAAACCTTGTGCACTCCTATAACCCTGATCTTATTCTCCTCCAAGAAACATTGGGGAAAAGTGACGATGTTATCTATACTCTTCGCAAAAATTTGCCTGTTTGGGTATTCTCAGCTCTCGACGCTAAAGGCAGGTCGGGGGGTGTAGTTACAGGTTACAATATGAGGAAGCTCAAGGAAGTTTCATCTCGGGGTTCTAAAAACTGTTTGGCAATGGAACTCTATTCTGGAGAGTTGTGTATATCCTTCCTTATCTTGAATATCTATGGGCCCTGTCTAGAGAGGGAACGCTTCTGGAACTCTTTCTTCGGCCTCTCTTGCCTCTCCCATCCTTACCTCATCATTGGAGGTGATATGAACTTCTCTTTGGGGGATTCAGAATCTTGGGGTGCTAATGCCCACTCGGACCCCCTCTCTATTTTTTTCATGAATAAAATTGCTTCCTACCACCTAGTCGATGTTCCTTTGATCAAATTGCGCCCTACCTGGAGAAACAGACGCCTCGGTGTCGATTGGGTGGGCAAACGACTAGACCGCTTCCTTCTCTATGAGACTCTGGTGGATTTTCTATCAGTTTTCAGACACTGGGTCGGGGAAGGGGGTCACTCTGATCATTTCCCGGTCCTCCTAGAATTGAAAGGAGATGCAAAAAAACTAGGAACCCCTTTTAAATTCAACTCATCCTGGCTGAGGGATGAATCCTTTGAAGCTCTTTTCCATGATACATGGAGAAAGGACAATCATAATGAAGAAGGAAGCAGAATCATCCACTTGTCGAACAATCTTAAGAGAATGAAGCAAGCGACAAAAGAATGGGCGCATCAGAAGAAACTGAAGGAAGAAGAGGAGCTCAAAAGTATAAACTTCGAATTAGATCTGTTGGAAAACTCGGATGGATTTGGTTATGAGTCCTTGGATTCAAGAAATAGAATTAAAGAGTTGGAAGCATCTCGGCGAAAAATTCTCTAGTTAAGGGAAGAAAGCTGGAGATTGAAAAGCAGAGCCATTTGGCTGCAAGCGGGAGATGAAAACTCTAAGATTTTCCAGAATTATGAAAAGGGCCGAAAGATTGCTAATACAATTTGGGAATTGAAAAAAGAGGACAGGGAAATGGAAAAATCCTTTGAAGAACTGGCTTCTTTAGGTGTAAACCACTTCAAGAATCTTTTCAAAGCCCCGGAGGAAGTATCCATAGCGGAGGTCATCAGAGTTGCTCAATTCTTTCCAAGATATGTTGAGGAAGAAGACAATGACTCTATTATGGAAGCTGTCTCTAAACAAGAAGTGGAGGACATTCTCAAGGATATGCAGAAGGACAAGAGTCCTGGGCCAGATGGGTGGACAGTGGAATTTTTCCTTCATTTCTTTGAATTCCTGGGGGATGATCTAGCTGCAGTTGTGGATGAATCGAGATCCTCTGGATCTATCTATCAACCCTTCAACTCAACCTTTCTGGCTCTAATCCCCAAATCTGATCAGCCAGCCTCTTTCGATGACTTTTGGCCTATTTCCCTATGCACCTATGTTTATAAAATTATTGCTAAAATCATTGCTTCCAGGATGAAACCCTTCTTATCTAGGCACATCTCTCCAGAGCAGTTTGGTTTCCTGGATGGAAGACAAATTCATGAAGCAGTGGGAATTACTCAAGAAACCTTGCATAGCTTAAAGAGGAATGGAAAGAAAGGGGCAATTGTTAAAATTGATTTATCAAAGGCCTACAACATAATAAGTTGGATGTACTTGCACCTTCTGTTGACTCACCTTGGTTTCAGATTTGATTTTGTAAGGTGGATTATGAGTTGCATTACTTCATCTTTCTATCTCCTTATTAATCAACGGAGCAGCTTCAAATTTTTTCAATCCAGAGAGGGGGCTGAGACAAGAATGCCCTTTGTCCCCCCTTCTTTTCTTGTTGGTTGTACAGGGGATGAGTTTGATGATTAGTAGGGAAAAAAGACAAGGAGAGCTCTGAGGAATTGAAGTGGCTGTTAATCTGTGGGTAACCCATCTGCTCTTTGTAGATGACATCATTCTATTTAACAATGGAAGTGTGGAGGACTATAGAGCTCTAAAGAGCATCCTTGGCCTTTTTCTTAAAGCTACAGGTCTTAAAATAAATGAGCAGAAATCGACCCTTACAATATCGGGTATGTCCTTGGAGGAAAGTAGCAGAGTAGGGGCACTTCTTCCATTTGAAATCAAATCTTTGCAGGAAAGCTTTAAATACTTGGGCTTCATGATGAAACCTGATACTTACCAGGTACAGGATTGGAAATGGCTCCTGATAAAAATAGAAAAGAAACTAAATTTGTGGAGTCATAAATGGTTGTCTCGAGCAGGGAGGCTGGTCCTAATAAAGACAGTTCTGATGGCAATTCCTGTTTACTGGGCCAGTCTCATGTGGGTACCTAAAGGTATACTAGCTTCCATAGACAAACTGTGTAGCAGATTCTTATGGGCCGGATCTAAAGTAGAACATGTGACTCCCTGGGTTGCATGGGATAAGATTTCGAGACTGAAAGAATGGGGAGGATGGGGAATTAAGAATTTGTCTTTTGTTTCAAAATCCTTAGCAGAGAAGCTGGCATGGAGACTTATATCGAATGATTCTCTTTGGTCCACTGTTACAAAAAGAAAGTACATAGCTCCGGCCACTGCAATGGAATGGGTCCGCAATCCTGTAAAGTCCTCCAAAAATGGCTCAGTGGTCTGGAAGGCAGTAGTTGCTTCGGCTCACACTATTGAACAAGGACTTGCATGGAAAGTGGGGGATAGTACCTGGTTGAGGGTTGGATGTGATCCCTAGGCTGGGTGCTCGGAAAGATATGCCTTATCTCATGATCTGAAATTATTTTTAACTGAACGGGGATATCTTTTTCTGAACCAGGTGGCCAATCCTAAGGCTACTACCATTTGGAGACAAGGGTGGTTGACAGAAGCTGACTTTCATTTGGAGGAGAGATGGAGGGAGGAATGGAGCCTTTTTGTCTTGGACCTCCAAAATTCCTTTGTCCGGATTTCAAAAGCAAGGGATGAGCTAGTTTGGGTCCATGCATAGACAGGAAGCTACTCACCTAAGACGGTGCATGGTGGTCAAAACTTCTCTGGAAGTTGAAATGCGCTGCAAAAACCAGAGTTTTCTTCTAGTGCATCCTTCAGAAGAAAGTGCCAACATGGGATTTCTTGCAGAAAAGGGGGAAAATAGGCCCAGGATGGTGCTCTCTTTGCAAAGCAAATGAGGAATCAACAACGCATTTATTTCTCACATGCCCTTTCAATGTCAACCTTTGGGCTGAATCCTTGAGACTCATGAATTCTCCCCTCAGGTGGGAAGGAGACAGTATCTAGCAAGCATGGTTTCGGTGGTGGCAGGAGGCCTCTGATGACAAAGTCCGCTCGATCCCTCCCTTGATAGCATGGGGCACTTGGCTAGCAAGGAACCAAGTAATTTTCAAAGATCTTCCCTTCCCTATTGGAAAACTGGTTGTGGAAGGGCCAGCAATATACGATAGCATCCCATCCTCATCTGGACATTCCATCCACCGCTCTATTCAGACTAAATTTATTAGGGAATCTGTTCCGTGGGCCTACTTTGATGGGGCTACAGACTTAAATGGATGGTGCGGAGCAGGTTTGGTCGTTCATATTACTCCTGAAAAATCTTTTCATGCCTCAATTGGCCTTGGGCAGGGGACTAATAATTTTGTTGAGCTCAAGGCTTTACATCACCTTCTTTGTTGGCTTTCCTTGAAATAGTTGAGACAGGCTCAGATTTTTGGTGACTCAAAGAATGTTGTGAGTTGGTTCAACAGGACTCAACATTGTAGAAATTATATTTTGCTTCCTTTGCTTAATGAGATTTTTGATATCAAAAGATTTTTTAATGAAATCATTGTTTGCCACATCTACAGGGAAAGAAACCAAGAGGCAGATAACTTATCTAAAACAGGTGTACAACAAGATTTGGGGACCTGGTTAGTAACAGAGATGGACAAGGGAGTGATCAATCCTATTGACTAGCCAGTCTTCAGATGACATTGTTTTGCTTTGATGTTCTACTTAAGATCATGTTGCTATTGTTACTTTAGTTTTGTTTCAAACTACATATAATATGTTATGTCTCTCTACCAAAACTATGGACTATCTCATTTATGTTTACTTTTCTGAGGGCTGTTTTCCTCACATGAGGAGGCCTGTTGACACAGTTTTCACAAGAAACATTTTCTGTGTTGCTTTTTCAAGTAACTTTGAGACTGGAATAGTGCCTACTGTTGGTCTCTACAGGAATATACATTTTGATATGTCTGTTGTTTCAACAGATGATGAAGGCATGCTTCTGTCTTTTCTCTTATCTCTGTTTCAGTGATATGTTGGGAGATTTGAAAGATTGGAAGTGCCCTCTTTTTGAGAAGAAGTTTTTCTGCTTTGGAAGCCTTAGGGATGCGTATGGGTATCCAAGGAAGCCGTGACTTCTTTTCTCCCTCACCAGAAGGATATCAGGAGTTGATTTGTAATGTAATGCATATGCTCTGAGACTCTCTAATATATATAGAAAGTCCGATTTTTTTTCCGTGGAAAAAAAAAACAGATCCACCTTCTGTTGGGTCCCTATAATACTAGTGATTACCCCATTACTATTGTAGTTATACCCCTTATTAATATTGTTGTGCCCCTATTTCCCCCATATTGTTATTACTGTGCCCCATAAAA